>JAFLJL010004443.1:0-15514 GCA_018398815.1 Conus ventricosus
TCAATGGTTTTGTTTACGCTAATACAATTGCCGTCAAACATGGTGCGACAGGGGTGCTCTTGGGTTCAGTTCTTTTCGTGCTGTACGGGCTCCTGTGTCTGATGTCATCATCCATCATGTGGTGTTGCCTGAGAGCATTGCTGGGGACACTCGACTTCATCACTCGGCTTTATTGCTGAAACCGATGCACTTGATGTCTCGGACACAGAAGTGCATAGATGACTTAAGGTCTGGATGACTCTCAATAAACGGCAACTTCATGATAATAAGACTGAAATTATGATGGCTTGTCCAAAAGAATGTCTTCAACATACATCTCTGTCTGATTCCATTCTGATTGATGATCGTTGTTTCTTTTTCTTCTTCTGTTCACAGTGTGACTGGTCACTTTCATTTAGTCAGAGAGGTGTAGAGGGGTTTTCTAAACCGGTCACTTTCACTTAGAGAGATGTACAGGGGTTTTGACTGGTTACTGGCTTTTCCCAGGAGAATCGCCCATTTTCAATGAAGGCTCGTAACTCGGAGCCCTGCACGTAAGAAAAAAATAGTAGATTGACTGTGTTCTGTCAGACTATTTTATATATCATGCTTAAGATTATTTTCTCGTCCACAAAACACACACACACACACCCCACACACACACACACACACACACCACACACGCACGCACGCACGCACGCACGCACGCACGCACGCACGCACGCACGCACGCACGCACGCACGCACGCACGCACGCACGCACGCACGCGCGTTGCAAAAACGAAGCGTGTATGATAATGGATAGAAATTTGGTACTTGAAAAAGAACGGAATTACTGTGTTTAACCATGTGGGGGCATATTACCTGTCGGGTTGAAAGTGTGACCAGCGATTGTCACATCGCGAAATGTCACAATCCCACGATTTCTCGCAATGCGTCATCACGCAGCAAGCCTGATTGGGGGATCGCCCACGTTTTGTTGTGTATGTGCCATTACGTTAGTGTGGTTAGTGTGCGTGAAGGGGAGCTGGGGTGGAAAGGGGGGGGGGGGGGGGGGCGGTAAGGCGAAGGGGTGAATGCGGGAGGGTTGCCCCACTTTGAGCCAACGTTAAAGGATGACCAATCCCGGGGTGACATGCCTTTTGAACTGCTCGACCAGTAACTTTCACGACACAATTCTTTTAAAATTTGCGCAACCTTTTTTTTCGTTTGAACGAAATTTTTTTCCCCTTGTTTTCTAAGAAGAGAGAGGAGAGAGAGAGAGAGAGAGGGGAGAGAGGGGGAGAGAGGAGAGGAGAGAGAAGAAGAAAAAAAGAAGAAGAAAGAAGAAAGAAACGCGAGGGACGGCGAGGGCGACGGCGCGGCGGTTGGGATGGGCGGGGAGTAACCCGAAAAAGAAAACTAGGATTGGCGTTGCTGGTTTCCGGGGGAGTTCTGCGTTAAGGGGGAAATGCACAGAAACGAAAACCCTCTTTAAAAAGGAAAAGACAAAAAATGAGATTGAACAAAAAACCCCCGACAAATTTAAAAAGTTGGGTGTTCCTGTCTGATCGGTGGTTGTTGGGGAGCTTTTTAATTTGTTTTGTTGGTTTTTGGTTTTGTTTCGCCGTTTTCGTTTTCTTTAACTAGTTTAATGATGTGCTGGTATTGTTTAGGGGTTTTTTAAATAGATTCAAAAATGCTTTCGTTTTTTGTTTGGGATTAGAGTTTTAAATCATGTTAGCTGTTTTTGTTCCGCATTTAACTTTTTGATAATGTTTTTGATGGTGTTGTTTTAAACCCTGAACGTTTCAAAATGCTTCTGGTTGTTTGGCTTAAATGCGTTTTGATGTGCATTGCTGTCGCTGGAAAAGGCCCCAAAAACGAGTAATGATTGTTTTTCTTTCGTATTTAGTGCCTTTTCAAACCCCTAAGCGTTTAAATAGTTTTTTTGGCTCTTTCACCCCTAATGAGTTACTGATTTTTTGTTGATGTTTTGGTTTTTTGGTCTCCGGTAATTTTTTAATAGTTCATTGTTTTTTTGGTTGTTTTCTTTGCTTTTCGGATCCATTCAAAATGAAAAAAACGAAAAATTTAAACGGGGAAGCGGAGAGTGACGAGGTATTTCCCTGGTTATGTCTTTTTCGACGGCACTTGCGTGTTTTTTTGTCGCGACTCCATATTTTGGTGTCCTGATTATGTTGGATTAAAACGGGTTTACCACTGAACTTCGCACTTTGGGCTAAAAAGGCAGTGTCTTTTCTGGGGGTTATCCTGGCGCTTATCTGATTGCCCCATCGTCTCCCGAACTTTTGTGGCATGGACAATTATATTTTACGGCTGTGTACATCGAAAAAAACGAGGGGAGTACGCGTCACCAGGGAGGGACTAAAAAATTGAAGAAATAAGTACGCAAAAGGTTTTCGGGCGGGGTTTCAAATCAAGTGAATACGGGTTTTTCTTTCATTGTCATCCCGGGTCAGTTTTTTAAAAGTCCGACTCCCAAACAAAACCCTCTGGCGGAGCTTTTTTTTTTTTCCCATCTCAAAACCAAAAGAAATTTCTTAACATTTTTGAAAAGAGCAGAAATACGTAGCGGGAGGTCTGTCGACGTCTGTTAAAATCTGTGTTGCGGTGGTTCGTCATTTCATCCCTGGACATTTTGTGAAAGTCCTGACTACCATACAGACCCTCTTAGCGATGATGTCTTTTTTTTTTTTTCCCCATCATCATAACAAAAAATTTCTATTCCCCTATTTTTAATTATGTGTGTTTTCGTTTCGCAGCCGAATTCAGATATGCAATGATTTGGAAATAACTTTTGGGGTTTTTTGTTTTCTGTTATGGAAAAATTTAAAGAAAAATAAAAATGAAAGGAAAAATAAAAAAGATAAGATAAATAATGTTCTTAAGCCCAGCAAAATAAAGTAAAAAAGCAACAACAAAAAAGAAAAAAGAAAGGAAGGAAGGATGGAAAAGAAGAAGAAAAAAGGGAAGATGAAGAAGAAGAGAAGAAGAAGAAGAAGAAGAAGAAGAAGAGAAGAAGAAAAAAGAAGAAAAATAAGAAGAAAAAGAAAGAAGAGATGATGATGTGATGATATGATGATGATGATGATGATGATGGGGTGTGGTGGGGTGGTAGGGGTTTGGGTTGGGGGGTGGTGGTGGTGTTGAGATGATGATATGATGATGTTTTGGATGGGTAAAGGGGATAAAGGGCAAAAAAAAGAAAACTGGGATTGGCGTATGGGGTTCACGAGGGTGTCTCTGCGTAAGAGGGTGGAAATGCACAAAAATCGGAAATTTTTTAAAAGGAAAAGACTAAAAATATTTTTGCAACAAAGAACCCGACAATTTCAAAGGTTGGGGTGTTCCTGTCGAATCGGTGAAATTTGGGGAGCAGTTTAAATCATTGTTTTTTTGGGTTTTTTTGACTTTGTTCCGCCCGTTTTGTTTTGTCTTAAAAATTTAATATGTGCGGGATTGTTTAGGGGGTTTAAATAGATCAAAAGCTTTCGCTGTTTTTGTTTGGGACTTAGGTTTTAACTGTTCGCTGCTTTTGTTCACGCTTAAAACATTTTGTAATGTCTTTGTGGTTTTTGTTTTAACCTTTAAAACCGTTTCAAAATGCTTCTGCTGTTGTTGTTTCGTTTTAAAATGCGTTTGATGATCTATTGCGTCGTTTTTAAAGGGCCCTATAAATCGATGTAATGATGTGTTTTGCTTCGTGTTGTGCCTTTTTTAACCCAATTTTTAAATAGTTTTTTGGCCTCATTTCAGTTTTAAATAGATTACGGGGTTTTGTTGAGTCTTTGCTTTTGGTCTCCGGAAAATTTTAATGACGTTTCATTGTGGTGTTTGGTTTTTTTTGCTTTTGGTTGCCCTTCAAAATGAACAACCGACAATTTAAAACGAGAAGACGAGGTGACGATTTTACTCCGGTTATGTCTCCCTGCGGACCTTGGTGTTTTTGTTTCAGACGACAGACTCCATTTTTTGGGTCAGATTTTTTGGTTTTGAAAGGTACCACTGAACTTACGCACTTTGGGCAAAAGAGCAGTGTCTTTTTCTGGGGGGTTTACCCCCTGGCGACTTGTCTTTTTGCTCCATGTTACTGCCAAAAATTTTTGTGGCATAGGCAATTATGGACGGCTGTGTACATCGAATCAGAAGAGGGGGGACGCGTCATAAAAGGGAGGACATAAAAAAGGGGGACAAAAAGTAATACGCAAAAGGTCTGTCGGCGGTTTCAAATCTAAGTGAATGACAGTGGGTTTTCTTTGTCATCCTCGGGTCATTTTGTGAAATCCTGACCCATACAGAACCCTCTTGCGATGATTCTTTTTTTTTCTTCCTCATCAAAACACAAGAAATTTCTTTAATTTTTTCGAAAATGAGACAGAAAATACGTAGCGGGGCTGTCAGGCATGTTTTAAAAATCTCGTGATGACGGTGGTTCGTTTTGGGCACCCTCAGGTCAGTTTTGTGAAAGTCCTCTCCCATACAGAACCCCCTTTAGCGAGTGTCTTTTTTTTTTCTTCCCTCTTCATAACACAAGAAATTTCTATTCCCCTATTTAAATTTATTGTTTTCGTTTCGCAGCACAAATTAGTTGCAAATGATTTGGTAGAAATATGTGGTTTTTTTTTTCTTTTCAGTCAATTTAAAGAATAAATATCAATGAAAAGGAAAAATTTAAACAAAAAAAAGCAAAAACAAAAAAAAAGAAAAAAAGGGAAGGAAATTGAAAGAAAAAAAGAAAAAATAAAGAAAAGAATGAATGAATGAAGAATGAATTTTATGGGTTGAAATTGGGTATTGAAGGCCTTTTTACAATTCCCAACAATAAAACAATTTAAAAAAAGAAATGAAAATTTTGGAATTACAAAATACATCAATATAACTTTTCATGTTAAAAATCTTCTCTCTCTCTCTTCTCTTCTTTTCTCTTCTCTTCTCTCTCTCTCTCTCCCTCCTCTCACCCCCCTGTCCTCCCGCCCCCCCCTCCTCTCCTCTCTCCCCCTCTCACACACAAAACACACCAACACACACACACACCCAAAAAACCACACACACACACAACACCCCCATCTCAATAAAACGCACTTTTTTTCCGATTACACTTTTTTTCTCCGGACGTATAAGTCAGGCTATTGCAGCATAGGTCATCGTGAGTATCAAAAAGAAGTAACTTTACTTCATTTTTGAAGTGAAAATTTGGGGGAAATATTTCTGTTTTTTGCTGGAAGTTTGTTCCATTTTTTCACCCAAAGAAGGAAAATTTGTTTTGAATAAATCAAATTAGCTTGGAATAATGAATCTGGGAAAACATGATGGTGTGTAAAGTATATTTTTTTTTAAAATAATCTGGGATGCGCATAAACAATTTGTCATAAAATCGAGGTTGAATGTTTACATGAGTGAAGAGGCGTTTCTATTGTCCCAAAACATCACGCATAGAAGGATCGGATTGCTTTGACGGTCACTTAATGGCTGTTTTTTGCAATGAACAAAGTGGTTTTAAATAGATGGCGCCATTTCCCCCGTTTTTAGGCAAGTAACGAGGAAAACAAAGCAAAATAATACTTTTTTTTTGGGTGTTCGTTGAGAAAGGTTTTTTCTGTGACAGCGGGGGAACACAAACAGATTTTTGATTGGTTTATGGTTTGATCGTGCCGGGAAAGTTTTTCACGATGACGTCCCTAATAATTTGTGCTTTGCAACTTGTTTTATTTTTTTATCTTTGTACTTATTTTTAATTTTGCTTCTTTAAAATTGTTTTTTTTTGACGTGCACATATTAACATAGACTGGGTTTTGAGGATGAAAAGAGTATTTGAATACCCCATTTCCACTGATTTCATGCTTGATTTAATAAAATTTTAAAATTTCATCATGTATGATAGGTATTGAAAAGGTACATCACGAAAAAATCAACCGGCTTTTGAATTGATAAAGGGAGTCTTTATGTAGAGGGGAACAACGGGACCAAAAAATTGCCCCTGGGGCACGCCTCTTGGCAAAGTCTCTTAAAGAAATAACACCTCGTGAAAAAAACGTTTGGTCGGTTCAACAAAAAGCTAAAAAATGTTTCCCGTATTGTTGCGACCCCTTTAAACTTTAAAGCTTTTTTAGCGAATTTTGTGATTAATTAAACAAAGCCTTTTTTAAATTCAAAAAACCTACAAATTGCTTTTGTTGTTGATATTTTTAGCCAAAAATTTTGTGACCCGACACAAGCCTTTTCACATAAAGAGTTTCCAAAAATCCGATATTGAATAAAAAATTTTTTGTTTCTAAATTAAAATTGTGAGGGGATGGTTATGCGTTCTAATGGTTTTGGCGGACGATAGCAGCGAAATTGGTCTGTTTTTATTTGGATCATTAATTCCCCTTTTTTGTGCAGGGGGTTAATTTTTGCTGTTTAAATGCATCGGGAAAAGTAATTTTTTTTTTTCATAGATTAAAGGGGTATGAGAAATCTACAAATTGGTACAGTTAGTTTTAATATCTTGGGCAAATTTCCCTAAAAGTGTATAAACTTTTATTTTTCAAATTTGATAGATATAAAAACACTTCTTAAAGATATTGGGGAATAGAAAACTTTGCGTGTATATTTTTGCATCACAAAATTTCTGTAAATTCGGTTTTTAAAATGCTGTTTTATTTTTCCCCTATTTTTAGTTGTTCCCAAAGGCAAAATGTCATTTGTTTTTTTCTTGAAGGGAACATTCCGTTTGTGAACCGGTCCCGTAGTTTATTATAGCTTTCCCCAAAAAGGCTCGTTGTTTTTTTTTTGGCCCAACTTTTCTGAAAGATCACATTTGTTTCAATAAGTATTCCAATGTTGCGTTTTTCTTAATTTTTGTCAACCCTTTCATTTTTAAATATCCCCCGTCATGGCTTTCAAAATATCCGGGTTGAGCCAGCAGGCAGGATATTGATTTGATCGCTTGGTAAATGGGATGTGTTTGTGACAATATTCAGAAAGGTTCTCGCCCAAAAAGGCAAGGGCATTTGGATCGGGTAGTATAGATGTTTGCAAAAGGCGAGGAAATGAGATAAATTTGAAAGCGTGTAATTTAAAGTTTTTGAAGAACGAAATGTGATTACCAAATGTTGCCTTTGGGAAACTTTAAACCCTTTTCAAGTTACGCAAACAGCATTGTGGCACTTTCACCAGTAGGCGGTCACAAATTTTTTGCAAGGCGCAATGCGACGAATATATGTGGGCTTAAGGGTATTTGATTTTGGTAACTGTCGGTAAAAAAAATGCATGATGAAGATTATATGAAATTTGCAATGTGGACCCTGGGAACAGACTGAAACGTCTATTTAAAAAAACTCCCAAATAGTATTTCTGTTTTCAAAAGCCCTCGTGTCCATCATTTTACAAAAAAGTTTTTTTCCGCAGACTTACTTTTGGATGTCTGTATACAAATCCCCCACAAGAAAAAAGACGTAGTTTACTTTTCGCTGAAATTTTAAAAACGTTATTTCAATTTTTTTGACAAAGACATTACGAATTTTGTATGGGAAAACTTTTTGGAGAGACGCAATACCTGTTTCAAGAAAATTTTCAGGATTTTCCGGGCTATTGAGTACCGGAATGGATATTGAATTGTCACCCAAAGCGGCTGTTTGTCCATGCCCAGAAAAAACCCAAAAACATGGAAAGGTTTATGATTTTTATGAATGATTTTTGTACGTCGAAATTTTGTTTTGAGAGGCAAATATTTTGGTGACCCAAACGCAACGTCATTGACGGGCCAGTCTGATCATTCACATTTGGTTGCATTAGTGAAAGGGGGGGAAGCAGCGCTACCTGGAGGGATACGAATTACCCCGGAAATAGGAGGATACGAATGATCAGTTCAGAAAATTTGTTCAAAAAAGTGCATTGGATCTATGCCACTAGACCTAAATTTGGGAAGTTGATGTTGTAAAAGAGGGAATAACATGCAATCCGAACCCCACAAAAAAAAGAGAATTAAATGGGGGTGGGGGTTCAGAGGGGGGAAAACAGTCTGCTGAGAAAAAGAGAGGCAGGGAAAAGGGGTTGGTGTCCGGGAAAAAGGTCAAAATTTATATTTGGTGGCCCGACTTGAGTCAAAAGAACTGATTTTCTTGGTCTAAAAGTGCGTCGTTTCTTTGTTTTAGCCGCAAGTAGATTAGCGCCGCCCCCCCACTGGGGTACGTCTGTTGAAAACCCCGGGGCGGCGGTACGGATTGTCATGGGGGCGAGGGACGGTAGCATGGGAGGGGCGCTGCATGGGATCACTGTGACGGCGTGCACCTGTAAAAATGAGCGGGGGCAGGTTTTACGGTGAGCGGCGCCCGCAGGGTAAAATTCGTGAGCGGGCCCTGCAGGGGATTATGGTGGCGGCGCCCAGGGTAGTTGGTGAGCGGGCTGCAGGGTAGTTACGGGAGGGCGCCTGCGGGAAAAATTACGGTGAGCGGCGCCTGCAGGGTGTTATGGTGAGCGGCGCTGCAGGGAGTTGGTGAGCGGGGCTGCAGGGTGTTTCGGTTTAGCGGGCCGCGGGTAAAAGACGGTGAGCGGGCCCAGGGGTTTTTACGGTGGCGGGGCCCCGTGGAGTTATGGGAGCGGCGCCTGAGGGGGTTACGGTGAGCGGTGTTTTCAGGGTAGTTCGGGAGCGGCGCCTGCAGGGGATTCGGGGCGGCTGCTGCACGGGATTAAAGGGAGCGGCGCCTGCGGGGAGTTACGGTGGGTTGGGGGGCGCTTTGGGAGCTGGTAAGAGGAGGCGTGGGTGTATGGGGGGCGGGGGGGGTAGTTTGACGCGGAGGTGCAGGGTATTCGGAGAGGGGGGATGCAGATATTAAAGAGGGGCGGATGCATGAAGTCGGGTGGGGGCAGTGGATATAATCTGGTGAAAATTTCGGGTGCAGGTGATCAGGGTGAGGGCGTTTTGTGGAAGGGCATGACGGGTACGGTTTTAGGGGTTTCACTGTAAGACCCGGTTTGTGGGAAAGGCGATGATGGAAGGATGGGGTAGAGTGAGTTTTTAGTGACGATCCCCCCAATTTTGATGATGGAAAGGGGGAAAGAAATTGTGTTTTTAAATTTTCATGCTGAACATTTCTGTGTTTTTTGAAAGCTGAGACTTTCCCGAGCTTGCTGGCTTTGAGAAAGGAGTCTCTAAAGAAAGTTTTATATCAGCATGTTTTGAGGTCCCGAACCAATTTTGCAGTTCCGGTTTGTTTAAGTGAATATGGGAATAGAGGTTTCCCTTTTTAGGGGGGGTTGAATGTGGGGAAAAATCAAAGAAGAGGGTTTCCCGGGTTTGCACACAGCAACAGATTTTTTTTTAGAAGGGAAAAATTTTGTTGTTGAGGTTATGATCATCGATCGCAGGGGAATATGGAACTCGTGTTAAAAATGCTTTTAGGGAAAACACGTCGAACAGGGCAGAAGGTGTCCCATGTATCTTTTAATGGCCCCGACGGACAAACGTTTACACCCCATGAATGGTTTCATGTGAATTTTTTGTTTTCTTTTAAGTATCAAGCCGTGCAAAGTCAGAATTGTCATCCCAAAGGGACACAAAATTTTATTCGAAAGTTACTGGGTTGTCATTGTTGGGGTTTATGTATTGATCAGGGGGTCCCCAAAAAAGCACGCTTGTTGCCTTTTCCGGTTGGGGGGGTTACAAAATGTTAAAGGGCTTTAGTTTGACGCTTAGAGGTGAAGAGGGATAAGGGGCCATATCATCAGTAAGGGTTTGAATTTTTTTTTGTTCTTCACGATTGGGGAAGGGATTTAGGGGAAGCGGTTTCTTTTTACTTTTTTTCAAAAAAAAAACGATTTTGAAACGGAATAGAAATCTCCTCTACAGATCTTTGGGGGTTTTTGTCTGTGTGGAAAATGAAAATGTGGGAGTGTGTTGCTTTTTAAGTTTGGTTCAAACTGTACAGTGGGCAGTAGTGTTTTCATTGATTTTTTTCTTTTAAAGATTGAATGTTCCTTTCTAGGACAGGATTTTGTTTGCAAAAGCGAAGTTAGCTTTGTAATCCAAAGTATTTTCCCCCCAAGGCAAGGAAAACGGGCTTAGAAAACTTGGGAGCAAAAACCCCACAGGGCGCATACTGATTTGGGGGAGGACAGGGGCAAAGGTGTAGATAAAGGTGTGATACTATTACTTGGGACAGTGGATGGAATTTTGGGGTCAAAGGTTGGATGACAAAGGTGTGGTCAAAGGGTGGATGACAAAGGGATGGTCAATGGTGTGGATGACAATGGTGTGGTCAAAGGGGGGGGACAAAGGGTGGATGACAATGGTGTGGTTTTAAGGTGGGGACAATTTTGGAAAAGGGGCAAAGATGGGGGGGACAAAGGATGGGGACAAATAGGGGGACAATGGAATGGAGGACGGGAGGAGGACAAGGGGAAAGGGGACAATGATGTGGGGGACAATGGAAATGGAGGGCAAAAATGAGGAGGACAATGGAATGGGGACAATGATGAGTGGACAATGGAAGGAGGACAAAGATGGGAGGAAATGGGAAAGGGGCAATGTGTGGAGGACAAAGGAAAGGGGACAATGATGAGGAGGACAATGGAAGGAGGACAAATTGGGGACAAGGAATGGAGGGCAAGGGGTTGAAAGGGGTGGGGAAAAGGGGGTGGATAAGGGGGGGGGGGGGGGGAGGAGGGGTGGGGGAGGGAATCTTTAAGATTAAAGGGGGAGAGGGACAGATCGATGGCCCCCGATAAGGCCCCTCGACCCCGCATGCTGACGTAGAGGGCCCAACCCCTCTTTCAGGATTCTGAATTCTTCCCTTCCCACTGATACAACTTTTTTCCCATCAAAACTTTGAAGTGGAATGTCACGTTATTTTCGTTTTTGTTTTTTTTTTTTGAAAAAAAAATGGTCACTTTTGTGGCGCAAGCTCCTCACTTCCGGAAGGGGAAAAAAGGATTGAGGGTGGATTTCACTCAAGTTTTAAAGCAAATCATTTTTCCCCCCTTTGTCCTGGTCTTGCCCGATAACATGAAACCCGGGTTTTCTTGGACCCGGCCGTGGTAGCGAAGGAGTAAGGTCCTCCCCCACAGACCCCGGCATCCCCCCTTTTCACGTAAAATTTTTTGCGGGTTGGGTGAGCGTTTTCTGTATCCATGACCGGGGATTTCCCCTTTTCAATGCCCTTTTTGATGTTAGTATAGTTAAAAGAAAGAAAATAGAACAGTTTACTGCTAGCTAAAACCTTAAAATGACGCAAAATTTAAAATCTGGTTTTTTTACGTCAAAGCCCTTTCGAAAGTACGTATCGATGAGGAAAAATATTGCTTTTGGGGCGGCGTTGAAATAAACAAATGAAATATATAAAAACCCGTTGATGATTCCAAATGAGCAACTGAATGTGAAAAAGCACCTTACGGCATCATAAAACACCGACTGCTTTGCTATTCATTTCCAGTGTTCTTTAACATCGTTGGCAGACGTCTGGCCCGAAGTTTTTCCGCGCGATCAAAACATCAAAAGCGGGGCGAATACTAAAGACAAAAAACGGGGGAAAAAGTCCCCAAGAAGCAAAATCCATACCTGCAGACCCGAAAAAACCCCTGTTCACAAAAAAAAGTTAAATGCTATTTTCCGTGATAAAAATGTATAAAAACCAGTCTGAGCAATTTTAAAGGGGCCCCCTGTGGTTTTTCTGTGTGAAGAAGAAAGAAAAGAAAAGTTATGATGTTTATTGAGTGATGTGATGTGTGGTGGGTGGTGGTGGTGGTGGTGGTGGTGGGGATGAGATATGATGATGATGATGTGATTAAGAAAAGAAGAAAAAGAAGAAGAAGAAGAAGAAAAAGAAAAAGCCAGAAAAACATTGACGGAACCCTTCTTCGTTTTTCATACGGCCCCTATGCCAAAGTGAACGTTCCACAAAAAACCACCAGAGCCGAGGAAAAAAGGAGACAGAAAAAAGTACTTTTGTTTTATGGACTAAAAACGAATCCGGGCAAAGGAAAAGTGATTGGCACCAAAAAGAGAGCAAACTTTGGGATAACCATTGGGAGGGTCTACGTCCCCAGCAATGCTGCGAATTTCGTGATTTTGCCTGGGGTAGATGGAAAACGTCATTCGGCTGGGAGAGAATCACAATGGCGGTAGCTTGCAGTCAGACCGTCTGGCAGTGGTTCCCTTTTTCCACACGAGTCCCCTCCACATCAAAAATTTTTTAAGGGAGATTTCTGTTTTGTTTGTTGGCTGGGGTAGAAAGAAAATTTTTGGTGAAGGTTTAGAGATTAATTTCGAAGGGGCCCTTTGGGGTTTCACAAAAAAAAATATTTTAATGGCTTTAGTAAAGTTTTTTATATTTGGCATACCAATTTTTAAAACATTGGGAAAAATGAAAAAAAAAACCCTAAACCCGGGAAAAGAAAACAAACAACGGGGGTTCTCTGGTCTTCTGTCTGTCTGTCTGTGGGGGGCAAACACACCAACCAACCCCAGTGTGTGTGTGTGTGTACGAAATGTTTAAAAAGGAAAAAATAGGAAATAAATAAATTAATAAAATATTTTAAATAAATAATTTGCAATGATGTTAAAAAAAGGGAAAGGGTTTAAAATCGGGTTTAAGACTCTACAAAATTTTTTTGGCGTTTGCCTGCCAGGCAGGAAAAACCCCTCGAAAAATTTGTGAGTTTAACCTGAGTTTTAAAAATCCTTTTTAAAACATTGGGCAAAAATTGCTCCCCAAAGGGGGGGGCACTTTTAAAACATTTTGGCCTTTTTTATTTCATCTATAATTATTATATAAATATAATTAAAATAATTATATAAGAATTAAAAAACAAAGCTTGCTCTTTTGTTTAGTTGAAGAAAAAGGGGAGTACGCATTCAATCTGAGGGGAGTGATTTGCCAACAACAGTTTGCATGAGTGGGGAATGGGGAAAAAAAAAATAAATGCTTCTCAAAAAGACCTTCGCAAACTTTTTTCCAAGAGGGGACTTCCCCAATGGGGGAAACTCACTAACTTAAAACCCCGGCATATACCGATATTTCGAAACTTGGTGGTTTTTCTCCCAGTGACCGCGGAAATGGGTAATTTGACCCCTCTCCCCTTTTCAGTTTAAAGAAGAATCAACCCGAAAAGGTTGGGTCAATGTAGTTGTTTTTTGATTTTTCAAAAAACACCAAAAGGGGCCATCTAAGAAGCAAAAGAAAAATAAAAGAGAAAACAAACTACTTTTTCTTTGAAAATATAAAAAAAAAAACGATTTTCTAAGACACAATGCTGAGGGCTAGTTTTTGGGAAATGAATCCGCAAGGGACTAAAAACAACTAATAATTCCAAGATAAGTACCCCCAACCGTTCAGCAACTTACAGAGCTGCTTGGTGTTGCAATGACTGCAAAGAAATATTGATTATAAACAAGCTTGCTCTTATGTTTTAGATTGAAGAAAGGGGAGAACGCATTATATCTGCATGGAAGATGATGCTAACTAACAGTATGTGCAGAGGGGTGATTGGGAAAAATTAAAATAAGGGCTTTCAAATGGGGCCTTCAGAAGTTTAAATATTCTCCAAGGGGGAGACTCCCCCAAATAGGAGGGAAACTAAATAAATAAACTCCTGTCATATACCGATATTTCGAACTTGGGGTTTTTCCCTCAGTGCCCGGGGGAAAGGGGTTTATTTGACTCCTCTGCCTTTTCATTTTAAGAAGAATGCAATCCCAGAAAGGTTGGTGTTGCAATACCGTAGTTTGTTTATTGAGTTTTCAAAAAAACAACCCAAAGGTGCCATCTAAGAAGCAAAAGAAAATCATAAAAGAGCAAAACAAACTAATTTTCTTGTGAAAAATAGAAAATATAAAACGATATCCTCTTAGACTCAATGCTGGGGTAGTTCTTGGAATGAATCGCAAGGACTAAAATACAACAAACTAAAATTCCAAGGATAAGTACCGCACCGTTCCAGCAACTTACAGAGCAGCTTGGTGTTGCAATGACTGCAAGAAATATTGAATTTATAAACAAGCTTGCCTTATGTCTTAGATTGAAGATAATAGGGGGAGATACGCATTCATATCTGCAGTGGTGAGTGAGATTCTGCCTAACTAACAGTATGTGCATGAGTGTGGTGTGTGTGGGTGGGGTGTGGGTGTGGGTGGTGTGTATGTGTGTGTGTTCACAGAGAAGGAGAGAGAGTTTGTGGATTGCACGAGTTTCTGGTACTCAGACAGACAGTATTTTTGTTATAATCATTTGGACGAATTTGATGACGTGATAATGACAATGAAGGAAAGAAAGAACGAAGACAAGAAACAACGAGAGCAATAAACAAAAGAAAAGAAAAAAGAAAGAAAAGGTGTGCAAGAAACTATAACGAGCAATGCAAGAGAGGCAAGACGATTCAGAGCGAGGTCACGGACTAACAATTTAATGACAACGACTTAAATCTTCCTAATTAAACACGGGTCAGGCAGGACATAGTTTGCAAATACTGACGTCCAAGCCTTTTGGCCTTCATTATGACAATATAACAGCACAGCCACGTTCAGCCACAATACTGCTTTTCTTCCAACGCAATCACGCTATTGTGAGAGTGACAGCTCCATGCTGTGAGAGGAACAGACAACACTGCAGAGTTGAAACTACCGTCATTTTGCTTTTCTTTGTGCATCAAACAAAAGAAAATCAACGTGGGCTGACAAGTATTTGAAGAGAGCGATTGTATTGTCAGATTCCATTTGGGACATGACTGTTGGAATTTCAGAACATGCATATCATCAGGTAATCTCACCTTAAAACACATACCGAGACACATATGTACGCACGCACGCACGCACGCAGGCACGCACGCACGGACGCACGCACGTCACGCACGCACGCACGCACACACACACACACACACACACACATACACACACACACATACATACACACACACACACACACACAACACACACACACACGCACAGGAGCACGCACGTCCACACGTTGGCGCTTACACACACACACACACACACACACACACACACACACACACACACACACACACCACACACACACACATACACACACACACACACACGACGCGCGCCACGCACGCACGCACGCACACGCACACACACACACACACACACACACACACACACACACACACACATAAACACATCACTCTCTCTCTCACGCACGCACACACAAAACAACACCACACAACACACACACACACACACACACACACCACACACACACACACACACACACATACACACACACACACACACACACACACGTACACACACACACCACACACCACACACACACACACACACACACACACACACATACACACACACACACATACACACACACACACACACATACATACACACACACACACACACACACACACACACACAAACACACACACACACACACCACACACACACACACACACACACACAAACACACACACCCACACACATACACACACACACACACACAACATACATACATACACACACACAACACACCACACACACACACACACACACACACACACACACACACACACACACACGTGCTGG
>JAFLJL010004444.1:0-16426 GCA_018398815.1 Conus ventricosus
TAAAATTTTGGTAAAAAACAAAAAAATTTTACTGGTTTGGGGGAGGGCCTGGGGGATTTGAAAAAATGGTTTTGGGGGTTTCCCGGGGATGGGGAAACAAAACGCAGAGTGGGGCATCGGGGGCCTGGCCAAAAATACAAAACAGAAAAAAAAATTTTTAAAAGCTGCTGGAGTTTTTCTGAACTGTCAATACGGGGATAGCTAATTCCCATGCTCAGGGCTGCGGGTCAGCGTCCCTTGTGGGAGTGGCTGTAGCAGCACACAAAAAAGCTTTTTTTATTTCCCTAAAACCCGAGGGCATCCACTTTTGCCCTTTTTTTCCCTAGTGTAACAGCTGGCTCCACAAAGGCTGTGTGGGTTTGTTTGTCTCATCAAGTTACTTTTGCATTAATTACCACTGAAATTGAAGCCAGACATGATTTGGCCTTTACAAATGGGTTTTTTATACTTTGTAGCATCTCGATGGGATATAGTTTTTTGCGGCAGTGTTTTTTCCACAAATATAGAAAGAAAAAAGGGAAAGGGAAGGTAAAGTAATGTTCCTACTGCCTACCAACTGCAAAGGTACGGTAACAATTGAAACAAAAAAATGAATCGGGGGCTACGAAAGAAATGAAATTTTAATCTGAAAAATAAAGGCCTAAAAATTTAAAATGTTCAGTAAAAAAATAACTGCACCTGTCTCCCTCCCTTTTTTTTTACGGGCCTTTCTGTTTTTGAAATATGAAATTTGTCCGGTGAAAGGAGGGAAGGTCATAGATGTATCAGTGGGGGGGGAGGGGATGAGTTCAAAGGAAATTTTAGTGAACTGGACATTCCGTTTTTCGTTGCAACATTTTTTTTGCTTTTGATTTGGGGGGATAGAAGTGGGGAGGTTGGGGGGGGGGGGAGGTGGGGGAAAGGGGAAGAAATGGAAAAAAAAGGGAAAGGTTTGAATCTGAAGAGTCAAAACGGAAAAAAGGGAAAAAAAAAACCGATGGGCCCCTGCGGCACGTTTTTTTTAAATTGTGTGGGGGTACACACTTTAATGTATGAAATTCCCCAGCTGAATTTGAAATATAAGAAAAATTTAATAATAAATTCCAAAGTTTTTAAACAAAAGGTTTATATATTTTAAAAGGGAAAAGAAAAACGTTTTAATTAAATGAAAGAGAAAGAAGTAAAAATTAAAAAGAAAAAAAAAATCCCCTTTAACCAAAAGTAAAGTTGTTGGGATTGACCTTTTCCATTGATTTTGAAGAAGAAAAAAATTAAAAGAGTGACAAACAAAGGGAGATATCTTATAAAAGTAAAAATCCTTACATGGGGATAGGCGCACGACGGAATCGACCCTTAAAAAGCAGCACTTGTGGAACAAGTGAAAAACAAAATGCTGTCGACAGATCGTCAAACTGGTGGATTAAAGGGATATCTAGGTGATCGCACGTGACATTCATGGGCCATAGGGGAAAGGAAACAAAAAACTTGATATGTGTGCTGATAAATCACATTAATACACTCCTACAACGGGATACAAATTGATTTGCAGTCAAAAAAACGTAAAATTTGCAAAAAAACCCACCAATGAAAAATTTCCCATCCAGTTAAACCGAAAATGCAATTTTAGTGTTTGGGTTAAACTGATTCCCCCACCTAAATCACAATTTTTTTTTTTTGTAGCGGGGAACATTTTGTTTAAATCTCACAGAGAAAGTTTTGCCTGTTGTGGTTACTGGTACCATCTTTTTCAAAGAGATAAGAAAAATTTCCCTACGGAAACACCGAGTTTCCACGCTCTAAAAAATTCCCATCGCCAAATCTAGTCATGCAAGATTAGGACCTAAATGAAAGGGATTTTGAATTAAAGATTCGACATTGCAATGTATTACCAGTGTCCACCTGGGGCTCTGATCAAGCTTCCATTTACTCATGGGGTGTACAAAATTCTGCATTTGCAAAAATCCATGCACATGTGTGTGCTACTCATGGTCTGTGCTGGCATGTATGAGTGTCATAGCGGGTACGTGTCTGTGTGTTGTATGTATAGCATTCTAGTCATTTTGTGAGTGCACGTTTTTGTGCAGAGCAAATAAAAAAGCATATTTAGCTGCTGAGGAAAGTGGTTTTAAAGCTGTGGGGTCGTGGGTGGGTCTTTGGCAGTTCCCCTCAGAGCCAATTTTTTTTGGGGGGTTTTTCGCCCCCAACCACCTCCCACCCCGGGGTGAATTTGGGTAGGCCACTTTTTAAGACCGGGGCCACCGTCAGTTTCGTCCATTTGATGGGTCATCTTGACAAATGCTCATATTTTTTAACCAACACGCAGGGGTCTCTTTATTTCTGCAGCGCATAGAGTACATCCCTGTCATGCATCTCGGGGCCCCGAATGGAAAACTGACTTCACCACCTCATTGCAGGGGGGGAAAGTCGAAAACTGGGATTTCAACCCTGCACTGAAGTGACCTCAGTTTCGATTTTCCGTCCATGTCGTGGGCTTTTAATTTTGTCGGGGTCACAAATTCAAGGGGGCTGTTGTTAAATGGACATCGTGGTACCGTCCGGAGGGAGAGTTCATTCATGCCAGCTCCGCAACTAAAGAATCGCTGTCATCAGTAGAGGCTTGGTAGGTAGTGTCCTGCCTGTGTTGGATCAGAACCGCTCCACTGAGCACCAACGAAGTGACTCGTAGCAGTGCAGTGTTTCCTCTAGTGGGTTGCTTCATGATGACTTGACAGCGACTGCTCCCTGTGGACAGCCAGTACTGGGTTGGGACGAGGAGTCAGAATGAGCGCGTGGTGCAAAGCCGCTGAGGTGCACAGATGATAGGACAGCGAAAAATTAAAATTGAGATAAAAAGGAAGAAAGAGAGCGTGTGTGTTTGTGTTTTGACAAACAGATACATTATGCATGCATGCTTGAAAACGTGAACAATCAATACGCCTACAAACTGATCTGCGGACCCAGTAGCAGCTGGCCGAAAAGCTACATGGAGCGCCGGGGAGAGGGGTATGAAACTACGCAGCAGTAGGGCACGCTGCAGCCGAGGTGAGAAAGTCTGACTTCGGGTTGCAAAGTTCAAGTAGTAACTGTCGCGGTCAAATTGTTGCTCCAGTCAAATCGGTTGCTGGCATACCAGCTTAGGTTTTGTATACGACCTTAGCCAAGAATGACGTCATAACGTGTAGTTGCTAATGGTAACGGCAAAACCCACAGTTTAAGACAACCACTACTACTACAAACGATTTTTTGGCAGTATTGGCATTGAATTTGACCAGCTATAAATTTGCCTGATCCTGCGGTCAAATTCGTTGTCGGTGCAATATCCTCACCACTCCTGCTGCTGCTACTGTTACTACTACTACTACTACTACCAGAAATATTGTTGGTCATTGTGCCGGATCACGAGTGGTCATAATATTGCACGGCAACCAATTTGACCGAGCAACCAATTTGACCGCGACGGTCGCAGTCAAATTCGTTGCTCCGGTCAAATTGGTTGCCGTGCAATATCCTGACCACTCCTACTGCTACTACTGTTACTACTACTACTAACTAACTACCACTACTACTACTACTACTACTACTACTACTAGAATATTGTTGGTCATTGTGCCAAATCATATGGCAATGAATTTGACCAGGCAATGAATTTGACTGATCCTGCGGTCAAATTCGTTGTTTCAGTCAAATGGTTGCCGTGCAGTATCCTCACCACTCCTGCTGCTGCTACTGTTACTACTACTACTACTACTACCAGAAATATTGTTGGTCATTGTGCCGATCACGAGTGGTCATAATATTGCAACGGCAACCAATTTGACCGAGCAACCAATTTGACCGCGACCGTCGCAGTCAATTCGTTGCTCCGGTCAAATTGGTTGCCGTGTAATATCCTGACCACTCCTACTGCTACTACTGTTACTACTACTACTACTACTACCACTACTACTACTACTACTACTACTACTACTAGAATATTGTTGGTCATTGTGCCAAATCAGTAGTGGCAATGAATTTGACCAGGCAATGAATTTGACTGATCCTGCGGTCAATTCGTTGTTCCAGTCAAATTGGTTTGCCGTGCAGTATCCTCACCACTCCTGCTGCTGCTACTGTTACTACTACTACTACTACTACTACCAGAAATATTGTTGTCATTGTGCCGGATCACGAGAGTTCATAATATTGCACGGCAACCAATTTGACCGGAGCAACCATTTGACCGCGACCGTCGCAGTCAAATTCGTTGCTCCGGTCAAAGTGGTTGCCGTGCAATATCCTGACCACTCCTACTGCTACTACTGTTACTACTACTACTACCACTACTACTACTACTACTACTACTACTACTACTACTACTACTACTACACTACTAGAATATTGTTGGTCATTGTGCCAAATCAGTAGTGACAATGAATTTGACCAGGCAATGAATTTGACTGATCCTGCGGTCAAATTCGTTGTTCCAGTCAAATTGGTTGCCGTGCAGTATCCTCACCACTCCTGCTGCTGCACTGTTACTACTACTACTACTACTACTACCAGAAATATTGTTGGTCATTGTGCCGGATCACGACTGGTCAGGATATTGCACGGCAACCAATTTGACCGGAGCAACCAATTTGACCGCGACCGTCGCAATCAAATTCGTTGCTCCGGTCAAATTGGTTGCCGTGCAATATCCTGACCACTCCTACTGCTACTACTGTTACTACTACTACTACCACTACTACTACTACTACTGTTACTACTACTACTACTAACTACCAGAAATATTGTTGGTCATTGTGCCGGATCACGAGTGGTCATAATATTGCCACGGCAACCAATTTGACCGGAGCAACCAATTTGACCGCGACCGTCGCAGTCAAATTCGTTGCTACGTCAAATTGGTTGCCGTGCAATATCCTGACCACTCCTACTGCTACTACTGTTACTACTACTACTACTACTACCACTACTACTACTACTACTATCTACTACTACTACTACTACTACTACTAGAATATTGTTGGTCATTGTGCCAAATCAGTAGTGGCAATGAATTTGACCAGGCAATGAATTTGACTGATCCTGCGGTCAAATTCGTTGTTCCAGTCAAATTGGTTGCCGTGCAGTATCCTCACCACTCCTGCTGCTGCTACTGTTACTACTTCTATTTTTATTTCCCCAGATATTTTATTATCACCTGGGCCTGAATTTGGCCATTGCTTTTAAATCGAGTGCGACCCCTTGTTGCCAAATTTGCTCCAGGGGCCAACAGTCAGAGTCGCACTGTTTTATGTTATTTTATTTTATTTTTTAATATGCGCGCTGGTGACCTACTCGTTTTGAGTGAACCAGTATTTTAGGAAGAAGAAGAAGAAGTACTACTACTACTACCAGAAATATTGTTGGTCATTGTGCCGGATCACGAGTGGTCATAATATTGCACGGCAACCAATTTGACCGAGCAAACCAATTTGACCGCGACCGTCGCAGTCAAATTCGTTGCTCCGGTCAAATTGGTTGCCGTGCAATATCCTGACCACTCCTACTGCTACTACTGTTACTACTACTACTACTACTACCACTACTACAACTACTACTACTACTACTACTACTAGAATATTGTTGGTCATTGTGCCAAATCAGTAGTGGCAATGAATTTGACCAGGCAATGAATTTGACTGATCCTGCGGTCAAATTCGTTGTTCCACTCAAATTGGTTGC
This sequence comes from Conus ventricosus, assembly GCA_018398815.1. NCBI lineage: Eukaryota > Metazoa > Mollusca > Gastropoda > Neogastropoda > Conidae > Conus > Conus ventricosus. The sequence goes on from JAFLJL010004444.1 coordinate 5,689, forward strand.
CGTGCAGTATTCTCACCACTCCTGCTGCTGCTACATTACTACTACTACTACTACTACCAGAAATATTGTTGGTCATTGTGCCGGTCACGAGTGGTCATAATATCGCACGGCAACCAATTTGACCGGAGCAACCAATTTGACCGCGACCGTCGCAGTCAAATTCGTTGCTCCGGTCAAATTGGTTGCCGTGCAATATACCTGACCACTCCTACTGCTACTACTGTTACTACTACTACTACCACTACTACTACTACTACTACTACTACTACTACTACTACTACAACTAGAATATTATTGTCATTGTGCCAAATCAGTAGTGACAATGAATTTGACCAGGCAATGAATTTGACTGATCCTGCGGTCAAATTCGTTGTTCCAGTCAAATTGGTTGCCGTGCAGTATCCTCATCACTCCTGCTGCTGCTACTGTTACTACTACTACTACTACTACTACCAGAAATATTGTTGGTCATTGTGCCGGATCACGACTGGTCAGGATATTGCACGGCAACCAATTTGACCGGAGCAACCAATTTGACCGCGACCGTCGCAGTCAAATTCGTTGCTCCGGTCAAATTGGTTGCCGTGCAATATCCTGACCACTCCTACTGCTACTACTGTTACTACTACTACTACCACTACTACTACTACTACTGTTACTACTACTACTACTACTACCAGAAATATTGTTGGTCATTGTGCCGGATCACGAGTGGTCATAATATTGCACGGCAACCAATTTGACTGGAGCAACCAATTTGACCGCGATCGTCGCAGTCAAATTCGTTGCTCCGGTCAAATTGGTTGCCGTGCAATATCCTGACCACTCCTACTGCTACTACTGTTACTACTACTACTACCACTACCACTACTACTACTACTACTACACTACTACTACTACTAGAATATTGTTGGTCATTGTGCCAAATCAGTAGTGGCAATGAATTTGACCAAGCAATGAATTTGACTGATCCTGCGGTCAAATTCGTTGTTCCAGTCAAATTGGTTGCCGTGCAGTATCCTCACCACTCCTGCTGCTGCTACTGTTACTACTACTACTACTACTACCAGAAATATTGTTGGTCATTGTGCCGGATCACGAGTGGTCATAATATTGCACGGCAACCAATTTGACCGGAGCAACCAATTTGACCACGACCGTCGCAGTCAAATTCGTTGCTCCGGTCAAATTGGTTGCCGTGCAATATCCTGACCACTCCTACTGCTACTACTGTTACTACTACTACTACTACTACTACTACCACTACTACTACTACTATTACTACTACTACTACTACTACTACTACTAGAATATTGTTGGTCATTGGCCAAATCAGTAGTGCCAATGAATTTGACCAGCAATGAATTTGACTGATCCTGCGGTCAAATTCGTTGTTCCAGTCAAATTGGTTGCCGTGCAGTATCCTCATCACTCCTGCTGCTGCTACGTTTACTACTAACTACTACTACTACTACCAGAAATATTGTTGGTCATTGTGCCGGATCACGACTGGTCAGGATATTGCACGCAACCAATTTGACCGGAGCAACCAATTTGACCGCGACCGTCGCAGTCAAATTCGTTGCTCCGGTCAAATTGGTTGCCGTGCAATATCCTGACCACTCCTACTGCTACTACTGTTACTACTACTACTACCACTACTACTTCTACTACTACTACTACTACTACTACTACCAGAAATATTGTTGGTCATTGTGCCGATCACGACTGGTCAGGATATTGCACGGCAACCAATTTGACCGGAGCAACCAATTTGACCGCGACCGACGCAATCAAATTCGTTGCTCCGTCAAATTGGTTGCCGTGCAGTATCCTCACCACTCCTACTGCTGCTACTTCTACTACTGCTACTACTACTACCAGAAATATTGTTGGTCATTGTGCCGGATCACGAGTGGTCATAATATTGCACGGCAACCAATTTGACCGAGCAACCAATTTGACCGCGACCGTCGCAGTCAAATTCGTTGCTCCGGTCAAATTGGTTGCCGTGCAATACCTGACCACTCCTACTGCTACTACTGTTACTACTACTACTACCACTACTACTACTACTAACTACTACTACTACTACTACTACTACTACTAGAATATTGTTGGTCATTGTGCCAAATCATAGTGGCAATGAATTTGACCAGGCAATGAATTTGACTGATCCTGCGGTCAAATTCGTTTTCCAGTCAAATTGGTTGCCGTGCAGTATCCTCATCACTCCTGCTGCTGCTACTGTTACTACAACTACTACTACTACTACCAGAAATATTGTTGGTCATTGTGCCGATCACGACTGGTCAGGATATTGCAACGGCAACCAATTTGACCCGAGCAACCAATTTGACCGTGACCGTCGCAGTCAAACTCGTTGCTCCGGTCAAATTGGTTGCCGTGCAATATCCTGACCACTCCTACTGCTACTACTGTTACTACAACTACTACCACTACTACTACTACTACTACAACTACTACTACTACTACTACTACTACCAGAAATATTGTTGGTCATTGTGCCGGATCACGACTGGTCAGGATATTGCACGGCAACCAATTTGACTGGAGCAACCAATTTGACCGCGACCGTCGCAGTCAAATTCGTTGCTCCGGTCAAATTGGTTGCCGTGCAATATCCTGACCACTCCTACTGCTACTACTGTTACTACTACTACTACTACTACTACTACTACTACTACTACTACTACTACTACTACCAGAAATATTGTTGGTCATTGTGCCGGATCACGACTGGTCAGGATATTGCACGGCAACCAATTTGACCGAGCAACCAATTTGACCGCGACCGTCGCAGTCAAATTCGTTGCTCCGGTCAAATGGTTGCCGTGCAATATCCTGACCACTCCTACTGCTACTACTGTTACTACTACTACTACCACTACTACTACTACTACTACTACTACTACTACTACTACTACTACTACTACTAGAATATTGTTGGTCATTGTGCCAAATCAGTAGTGGCAATGAATTTGACCAGGCAATGAATTTGACTGATCCTGCGGTCAAATTCGTTGTTCCAGTCAAATTGGTTGCCGTGCAGTATCCTCACCACTCCTGCTGCTGCTACTTCTACTACTACTACTACTACTACCAGAAATATTGCTGGTCATTGTGCCGGATCACGAGTGGTCATAATATTGCACGGCAACCCAATTTGACCGGAGCAACCAATTTGACCGCGACCGTCGCAGTCAAATTCGTTGCTCCGGTCAAATTGGTTGCCGTGCAATATCCTGACCACTCCTACTGCTACTACTGTTACTACTACTACACTACTACTACTACTAGAATATGTTGGTCATTGTGCCAAATCAGTAGTGGCAATGAATTTGACCAGGCAATGAATTTGACTGATCCTGCGGTCAAATTCGTTGTTCCAGTCAAATTGGTTGCCGTGCAGTATCCTCATCACTCCTGCTGCTGCTGCTGTTACTACTACTACTACTACTACTACTACCAGAAATATTGTTGGTCATTGTGCCGGATCACGACTGGTCAGATATTGCAACGCAACCAATTTGACCGAGCAACCAATTTGACCGCGACCGTCGCAGTCAAATTCGTTGCTCCGGTCAAATTGGTTGCCGTGCAATATCCTGACCACTCCTACTGCTACACTGTTACTACTACTACTACCACTACTACTACTACTACTACTACTACTACTACTACTACCAGAAATATTGTTGGTCATTGTGCCAGATCACGACTGTCAGGATATTGCACGGCAACCAATTTGACTACTACTACTACTGCCAGAAATATTGTTGGTCACTGTGCCGGATCAGGAGTGTGAGGATATTGCACGGCAACCAATTTGACTGGAGCAACCAATTTGACCGCGACCGTCGCAGTCAAATTGGTTGCTCCGGTCAAATTCGTTGCCGTGCAATATCCTCACCACTCCTGCTGCTACTACTACTACTACTACTACTACTACCACTACTACTACCAGAAATATTGTTGGTCATTGTGCCGGATCAGGAGTGGTCATAGTATGCACGGCAACGAATTTGACTGGAGCAAACCAATTTGACCGCGACCGTCGCAGTCAAATTGGTTGCTCCGGTCAAATTCGTTGCTGTGCAATATCCTCACCACTCCTGCTGCTACTACTGTTACTACTACTACTACTACACTACCACTACTACTACTACTACTACTACTACTACTACTACTACTACCAGAAATATTGTTGGTCATTGTGCCAAATCAGTAGTGGCAATGAATTTGACCAGGCAATGAATTTGACTGATCCTGCGATCAAATTCGTTGTTCTAGTCAAATTAGTTGCCGTGCAATACTCTCACCACTCCTGCTGCTACTACTGTTACTACTACTACTACTACTACTACTACCAGAAATATTGTTGGTCACTGTGCCGGATCAGGAGTGGTGAGATATTGCACGGCAACCAATTTGACTGGAGCAACCAATTTGACCGCGACCGTCGCAGTCAAATTGGTTGCTCCGGTCAAATTCGTTGCCGTGCAATATCCTCACCACTCCTGCTTCTACTACTGTTACTACTACTACTACCACTACTACTACTACTACTACTACTACCAGAAATATTGTTGGTCATTGTGCCAAATCAGTAGTGGCAATGAATTTGACCAGGCAATGAATTTGACTGATCCTGCGATCAAATTCGTTGTTCCAGTCAAATTCGTTTCCGTGCAATACTCTCACCACTCCTGCTGCTACTACTGTTACTACTACTACTACTACTACTACTACTACCAGAAATATTGTTGGTCACTGTGCCGGATCAGGAGTGGTGAGGATATTGCACGGCAACCAATTTGACTGGAGCAACCAATTTGACCGCGACCGTCGCAGTCAAATTGGTTGCTCCGGTCAAATTCGTTGCCGTGCAATATCCTCACCACTCCTGCTGCTACTACTGTTACTACTACTACTACCACTACTACTACTACTACTACTACCAGAAATATTGTTGGTCATTGTGCCAAATCAGTAGTGGCAATGAATTTGACCAGGCAATGAATTTGACTGATCCTGCGATCAAATTCGTTGTTCCAGTCAAATTCGTTGCCGTGCAATACTCTCACCACTCCTGCTGCTACTACTGTTACTACTACTACTACTACTACTACCAGAAATATTGTTGGTCATTGTGCCGGATCAGGAGTGGTCAAATATTGCACGGCAACGAATTTGACTGGAGCAACCAATTTGACCGCGACCGTCGCAGTCAAATTGGTTGCTCCGGTCAAATTCGTTGCCGTGCAATATCCTCACCACTCCTGCTGCTACTACTACTACTACTACTACCACTACTACTACTACTACTACTACTACTACCAGAAATATTGTTGGTCACTGTGCCGGATCAGGAGTGGTGAGGATATTGCACGGCAACCAATTTGACCGAGCAACCATTTGACCGCGACCGTCGCAGTCAAATTGGTTGCTCCGGTCAAATTCGTTGCCGTGCAATATCCTCACCACTCCTGCTGCTACTACTGTTACTACTACTACTACCACTACTACTACTACTACACTACTACCCAGAAATATTGTTGGTCATTGTGCCAAATCAGTAGTGGCAATGAATTTGACCAGGCAATGAATTTGACTGATCCTGCGATCAAATTCGTTGTTCCAGTCAAATTCGTTGCCGTGCAATACTCTCACCACTCCTGCTGCTACTACTGTTACTACTACTACTACCACTACTACTACTACTACTACTACTACCAGAAATATTGTTGGTCATTGTGCCAAATCACTAGTGCAATGAATTTGACCAGCAATGAATTTGACTGATACTGCGGTGTATGTGTGTGTGTGTGCGTATGAGAGAGAGAAGAGAGAGAGAGAGAGAGAGAGAGAGAGAAGAGAGAGAGAGAGGGAGAGAGAGAGAGAGAGAAGGGTGGTCCTTGATACCCAGTTTCACAAACCGCTACAATTGGAAGCTACCCCTACCATTCTGTACCACCACCCCCACTTCCTTCCACACCTCACCCCCTCTGGCATCCTATTTCATTTCAAGTCAAGAACACTTTATTATCTTCATGACATGACGTGTGTGTGTGTGTGTGTGTGTGTGTGTGTGTGTGTGTGTGTGTGTGTGAAAAACTGAAGGAGTGAGGTAGCGTGTCTCTGTCGTTTGTTCTCATTTACACTTCCCCCACCCTCTTCCCCATCCCCACCGTGGTCACTGAGTTTATGAGAGTGTGCTAGTCTGACGGTCCCAGTCTGACAACTGACAAAAGATATTGTTTTTGCTTGTTGCTTAATTAATATTTGTCCTTTATATTCAAATCAAAACAAACCAGTACAACTGTACCAAAATACAATTTTAAGACTTTTTACTGAGTGCGCACTAATTCATTTCCAAATAGTAGTAATACCAATGATGATGATGATTATGATAATAAGCATTGGTCATCAAAAACAAATGTTACAGAGCATGAATTCTCATTTATAAATCTATGCAGTGTGCAGAATCAAGAAAAGCCAAATTTTGGTAATTTTTGGTATGTAGCTTTATTTTCTAGAAATGGAAGGTGTGGCCGACATTAGGACAATCAGAATAAATTTTAGTGTCATGTGTATGATTTACATGTAGCATAGGCAAGTTTTTACTTTTGGTGGTGGGTGAATGTGAAAATTTTACATTTAATCATATGTAAGGGCGTGGGTATTTGAATGCATAGTTGTATATCCTGATTGGTTGAAACATTAGCAGTGTGTGTATGTGTGTGTGTCCTGTGTGTATGAATATGCATTAATATGTAAATCGTTTATCTGATACTAACAGGGAGGCCGTTGTCAGTCTTGAGAGCTGATGTCCTCCATGACATTCAGTACAAACCAGTCTTTCTAGCTGTGGAGGCAAAGCAAGTTCACACACTCACCCCATTTTCACACTGAAGACCTCTCTTTCGCGCATGCTGGCCACCTGTGTGTGTGCGTGTGTGTGTGTGTGTGTGTGTGTGTGTGTGTGTGTGTTGTTGCTGCTGTTCTTGTTTTTTTGTTGAGAAGTGTATGACAGGTGTCATTGTATTGTGTCACTGTCCACATGAGTGGTGTGCTGAAGAGACTGACAGATGCAGAAAGAAAATTTCATAGATCCTTGTATGAGGAACAAATTAAATAAAATTAAGTTAGGCCTACTTTCTCATTTGAGATTTTTTCCCCCTCGTCTAACATCCTTTTGGTTATAATGTTTCATCAGTTTTGTTTCATATTTATTCATCAGTCACCATTCTCTTCCTAGTCTTGTATTCTTTTTGTAACTTCACTCTCAGGCTACCTTTTCTTCAGTGGAACTTCACTTTAGTGCATTCCTTTTTCCCCATATTCATGGTATGCTAATCTCAGTCCACTTTCTCCCTTACCCCATTTTCCCCCCATTTGGTGTCAGTATTACTGCCTTTTGAGAGTTACCAGTTGCTGTGTTAAGTGATGATGATAATGGGGATGATGATGGCGACTCAAGAGTCACCGTTATTTGTTTTGTTTTAAGAATTTACCAGTATATTTTATATATGTATTTCAAAACCTTTTCTATTATTCTCACTCCCTGTTCTCCCTGTCATCTCCCTCTCCTTTTGCCCCCTTCACTCCCTCCCTCACTCACCCTGAGCCTCTAGTCTTAGTTTTAATATCAATCGTCATTGCTCTCACAGGTATCACAACTACTGGTACAGAATCTGATGCATACAGCTCCAAGGAACAGTGAAGGCCAAATCAACTGATTGTGATGGTTCATCCGAGTCAACTTCTACCCTGTGTTCATCACGCTCATTGCAGAAATCTTTTGATTCATTCTGTATGAATGTTATAGAACCACAGCTGCAGAAGGGTGGAAGAATTGCCACCATCACTAAGCTCAACAGACTGTTTAGGCAAACATGTGAAGAAGAGGAAAATATTTCTTTGAGCAAACATTGTAAAAGCACGTATTTGAAAACATGCCTTCAGGCAGTATACTCTTACATCGTTTTTGAAGGTCAAAGGTTCAAAAGCAAGTCATAGGGTTTTTTTCTCTTCTTTTTTCCAGTGCTGGGCAGAGCATTGTTATGAGCACAGAACTAGAAGACGCTGAAACTGACTACAGTGATGAATCAGAAGACAGTGACTTAGAGAGCAATGAATCTAACAATGATGTCATCTATACTCAGGATCTTAAGGGCCGGAGGATACACCTGAAACGGACTCTAATGCTGAATGTCAGCAGACTTGTGAAACAGTGAGTAAGACAAGGCTGTGACTGGGATAAAACAGTCAAAGATAACTGCAGAATCTGCAAGTGATGATTCGGAAAATAAATGGAAGTAACTTTACGCATGTGTTCTTTCTGCGAGGAATGTTTTGAGAACAACTCCCAAAATAGCTTCATGGCCTTCTTCAGATGATGGAAATGAAGACAATCTTGTAAAAATTGTTCTTTCTGAATTATTCAACTTCATTGTCTGGACGTGTGGCTTCAAATGTGAATTTGAACACGAGAATGTACATGTTCCATGAGATGTAAAGCAAAAAGATACTATCCATCTCACAGGACATTATTTCCTTGGCAAACAAGAATTACACCACACCAAAGCAGATCATGCTTGGGATGGCGGTAAGACACAAAACAGGATCAGGAAGACTTGTTCACATATTGAATGGGCATGGGCATTGTACCTCACAGACAATACTCCGAGTTGAGACTTCCATCACTGAAGCTGAAATGAGAAATCCAGCATCATTTTCTATCAACAGGTCTCAATATAACACTGGTTTGGAACAGCATACTTCCAAGAAGAAACTATGAATGGAAAAACACAAACACACTGTGTGAATGGGATTGCAGTTCAGTGTGGACAACGTCCTGTGCCAGCTACATTTGTGAAAATGCCACAACCCATAATTCTAACATCAGCAAATCCAGAAAAAGAAAACTGGAGTGTGCTGAGACTAACATTGTGTATTTCTGTAAAAAGAGGACAATCCTCAGTTTGCAGATGTAGGTTCTACTGATGCTGCACAACAAAATGCCAAATTTACCATGTAAAACAAGACAGGTTGTATTTTGTGCTCAAGCTATGCGCCCATAATTGAAATAAATGTTAAACTGAAAACTTAAGAAAGCGCAATACTAACTGCACAATTGTTCAAAAAAAAGAAAAGAAATTAGTATCCTTCAAAGCTGACTGGTATTTTTGGAAGACATGCTGAAATGATAATGAACTCCGTTTGTCAGTGAGTACAGCCAACGTTTGTCAGTGAGTACAGCCAATGCTCATTGGTGAGATTGTCAACCTCGGTGTAATGTCAGTGGAGGAAGGACTAGCGCACAGCCCAAACACACTCACAGCTTGCTTACAATCTCATTCATATATCATGCATTCGTCACATCAAACCACTAGTAAAGTCTATAACTTTACTATACATGATCATAGAAAGAACATCAATGCATATAGAATCAAACAAATAAAACATTCTCTCTTTCCTTGAGCTTCACAAAATCTTTTAAATCTAAAACATCGTTAACTAACCCGGTATGAATAGATTTCTACTTTACCTGGCCAGGTGATCTTAACTATTCACGAATCACTGTCTTTTCTTTTCTTTTCTTTTTCTTTTCACTGTCACTTTCACAACACGACACAACTGCCGGCACTGGTGTTTGGTCTGATGGCGCCTGGTCAGGTGAGACTGTTGGCGTTGGTCTGTGGTTCTGCTTGGCGAAGTGACGCTGCCAGGTATGAGGTCGAACCCCCCGGTTAGGGTAGAACAGTGACTATCAACATCGATCTGTTCTCCTTTCTTTCTTCCTGCATTAACGCATTGCACTCTCTCTCTCTCTCTCTCTTCTAGTCTGCTCTTATCAAATGGACATGGTTGCTTTTCTTTTCTTTTTTCTTTTCTTTCTTTTCTTCTTCATAAATTAGCAACTCTTTCTCTCTCTCTCCACATCTCTCCTCAGTCCTTCCTCTGCAGACTATCTCATGCTAATCTCTCAACTTTGGGTTTCTCTTCTCTCCCTCCCCTCATCTCTCTGCTTTTCTCTCAAGCAGACCTAGAACCTCTCCCTCTCTCCCGTCTCTCTTTGTTCGTTCCTCCCCTCGTTCTCCCCTCTCTTATTCATCTCTCTGCCTTTTCCCTCGTGCAGAGACTACACCTAAAACCTCCTCATCTCTCTGTCTCTGTTCGTTCTCACTGCCTGCCTTCCTGTAGGCGAGAGCCTACTCTCCCGAACTCCTCCCTCTCTCTCTCTGTCCGTTCGTTTTTCCTCCTCTTTCTCTCACTCACACATATTCCTTTATGCTCTAACCCCGTGTCCAAGGCCAGTACCATTGTCAGTATTTTTACCCTTGATCCCCGAAGTTGTCTCCCTCTAATTCCATTGGACGTTCAAATCATGACAGTCCCCGTCTACACGCCTTACTCTCTGTGGTGGTCAATTGGTCATTTAATTGATTAGCTAGATTTCACCCCCACCACACACTACCTTCCCCCCTTCCCTACTTCACTGGCGCGGTGTGGCTTAAGTGGTGGACACTGGTCAATCTAAATTGGCCAGCTGAGTCTGGGTAGGCACCACGACGTCCGAGTAACAATGACGTTGGTTCCACAAAGTGGGTAGATGAGCTTGACTCGGCTCTGCGACTCGTCTCGCTAGACATCGAGGCGTCGGTCAAAGCTGCTTAGCCCGTATAGCCGACAGGAGACCCGCCAGTCTTTT
>JAFLJL010004444.1:17426-30200 GCA_018398815.1 Conus ventricosus
AAGAAAAGAGAAAAACAGAGAAAGAAAAAGAGACAGAGAGAGACAGAGACAGAGACAGAGAGGAGACAGAAGAGACAGAATACAGAGACAGACAGAGACAGACAGACAGAGACAGACAGACAGACAGACAGAGAGACAGACAGACAGACAGACAGACAAAGAGAGACAGACAGACAGAGACAGACGACAGACAGACAGAGAGAGGCAGACAGACAGGACAGGACAGACAGAGAGAGAGACAGACAGACAAGAAAGACAGAGAGACAGACAGAGAGAGACAGACAGACAGACAGAGACAGACAGAGACACAAAGACAGAGACAGACAGAGACAGGGACAGACAGAGACAGGGAGACAGAGACAGAGACAGAAAGAGACGAGTCAGAGACAGACAGAGACAGAGACAGACAGAGAAGAAAGAGAGAGACAGAGAAGAAGAAAGAGACAGAGAGACGAAGAGACAGACAGAAAGACAGAGACAGAGAGAGCAGACAACAGAGACAGACAGAGCAGACAGAAGAGACACAGAGCAGACAGAGACAGAGAGACACAGAGAGAGACAGAGCAAAGAGAGACACGACAGAGACAGAGACCAGAAGACAGAGAGCAGAGAGACAGACGGAGACAGACAGAAGAACAAGAGAGAGAGACAGAGACAGAGAGAGACAGAGAGAGAAGAAGGACAGAGACAAGACAGAGAAGAACAGAGACAAGAAGAGACAGAGAGAGAGAGACAGAGACGACAAGGACAGCACTCAGAGAGAGACAGAGAGACAGAGAAGAGAGAGACGGACAGACAGAGAGAGAGAAGACAGAGACAGAAGACAGACGAGAGAGAAACAGAGACAGACAGACAGAGAGAGAAGAAAGACAGCAGAGAAGAGAGACAGAGACAGAGACAGACAGAGAGAGACACAGAGAAGACAGAGAAGGCAGAGAGAGACACAGAGAGGAGACAGAGAGAGAGAGCAGACACAGGGAGAGCGAGAGAAGAGCAGAGACAGAGACGCAGAGAGACAGAGGAGAGAGAGACAGAGAGGAGAACAGAGAAGAGAGACAGAGACAGAGAGGAGAGAGAGAGAGACAGAGAGAGAGACAGAGAGAGAACAGAGACAGAGAGAGACAGACAAGAGAGAGAGACGAACAGACAGAGGGAAGACACAGAGAGAGACAGAGACAAGAGAAGAGAGAGAGAGACACAGAAGAGAAGAGAGAGAGACAGAGCAGAGAGACAGAGAGAGAGAGACAGGAAGACAGAGAGAGACGAGAGAGACATAGACACAGAGAGAGAGAGGAGAAGAGACAGAGAGAGAGAGAGAGACAGAGACAGAGACAGAGACAGAGAGACAGAGAGAGAAGGAGACAGAGAGAGAGACACAGAGAACGAAGAGAGCAAAGAGAACAGAGAGACAGAGACAGAGAGAAAGAGACAGAGAGAGAGACAGAGAACAAAAGAGACAGAGACAGAGAGCAGACAGAAAGAGACAAGACGAGAGGAGACAGAGCAGAGAACAGAGGACAGAGAAGAGACAGAGAGAAGACAGAGACAGAGAGAGGACACAGAGAGCAGACAGAGAGAGACAGAGAAAGACAGAGACAGAAGACAGAGAGAACAGAGAACGAGAGAGACACAGAGAGAGACAAGAGAGACAGACAGAGCAGAGAGACAGACACAGAGAGAGAAGACAGAAGACAGAGAACAGACAGACAGAGAAGAGACGAGAGAGAGAGAGACAGAGAGCAGAAGAGCAGACAGAAGAGACAGACAGAGAGACAGAAGAACAAAGAAGGAGAGACAGAGACAGAAGAGACGAGAACAGACAGACAGAACAGACAGAGACAGAAGACAGACAGACAAAAAGACAGACAGACAGCAGACAGAGAAGACAGAACAGACAGAGACAGAGAAGACAGAGAGAGCAAGAGAGAGAGACAGACAGAAGACAGAGAGCAGAAGACAGAAAAGACAGAGAAACAGAGACAGAGACAGAGAAGAGAGACAGAGACAGAAGAGCGAGGACAGACAGAGACAGAGGAAGAAGAGACAGAAGAAAGACAGACAAAACAGACGCAGACAGGAACAGAAGAGAACAGACAGAGAGAGACAAAGACAGACAGAGAAGCAGAAGAGAGAGAGACAGAGACAGAGAGAAGAGACAGAGACGAGAGAGAGACAGAGACAGAAGAGACAGACAGAGAGAGAGAGAAGAAAGAAGAGAGAAGACAGACAGAGACAGAGAAGACAGAGACAGAGAAGAGAGACCAGAGAGAGAGACAGAGACAGAGACAGAGAGAGAACAGAGAGAAGACAGAAGAGAGACAGAGAGACAAGAGACAAGAGAGACACGAGAGACGAACAGAGAGACGAACAGAGAGACAGAACAAGAGGACAGAGACAGGAGAGACAGAAAGAGAGAGACAGAGAGAGAGAGAGAGACGAGAGAGAAGAGAGGAGAGACAGCAGAAGACAGACAGGACAGACAGAGACAGAGAGAGAACAGACAGAAGAGAGACGACAGAGACAGAGACAGAAGACAGACGAGAGAGAAGACACAGACAGAGAGAAAGACAAGAGCAGACAGCGGAGAGGAAAGACAAGAAGAGCACAGAGACAGAGACAGAGACAGACAGAGACAGAAAGAGACAGTCAGAGAGATACTCACTGTATCCAGTATACCCCCCCCCCCCCCCCCCCCCTCCAACTTCATTGGGGGTATATTGTTCCATATCTGACAACATTTCACGGGTGAAGCAAGTATACCTTTAGTAGACTTTCCGAACAATCATGTACTGGTCACTTTTCAGAACAATCACGTATGACGGCTTACATGATTACGATGAAATAAATAGTAGACTTTCAGAACAATCATGTACTGGTCACTTTTCAGAACAATCACGTATGACATACGTGATTCCACCTTTCACCTCTTTTGTCCACATGAGACACGGATGCTCAGGTCTATGACATATTGGCAGCAGTAACGGTGAGATATTTGTCTGTTACTCGCACTCAATGTTAGTCTACACCTAAAGGATAGGAGAAGATGCTGTTGGAGATTCCGGACGACAACCGTCCCATTGGTCGGTTGACTGCTCTAGAAGTCTGCATGGGTACTCACTCACAGATCTTTCACATTTCTACCTCTTCGTTACAGCTTGGATCACAAACCACTTAGCGGCAACAGCAGAAGGTAACCGCTTTGTCACAGACGTGTTATTTTTCAGGTATCACCCCTTCAGTATGGAGCTCTGGCCTACAAATATGCTTTAAAGCAAACAAACAAGAAAACAAACAAACAAAGAAGTCGGACGAATATAACCCGTTTTGACAGAGAAACAAAAGGCCCAAACGCTCAGAACAAATAGACTCACAGACATTAGAGTTACGAAAACAGTAGAACGATGAAATGTCATTGTATCCTTAGTGTACATGAATCACAGGCGTTTGTATGCCTGGGCTCTTGTTTGTTTGTTTCGTCCCACTGATTTACACATACGTGACTCCACCGTCTCCTCCTTTCTCATCTGTCCACCTCCCTCCCTCTCCGTACCCTTCTCCTTCCCTCATCAACAAGAGAGAGAGAGAGAGAGAGAGAGAGAGAGAGAGAGAGAGAGAGAGAGAGAGAGAGAAGAAACGTTATGAATCATGGAATAAAGGAAACCCGTTTTAAACAATTCTGTGAACATAGTCAGACTGGCGTCTGTGAGAGAGGGAAGTCCCAAGGATGGGCATGCGGACTGGCAACAGGACTCGCATCAAGTGATACGACAGAATTGAACTTTTTCCCGTCTTGTAAACAAGCATCAGGGAGGGGGGGGAGAGACGGAGGGTTATTGGAAAGGTAACTGTTTGCACATCATTCATCTCTTCATCCGTCTTGTCATGGACAGGGACTCTGGGGTATCAAGTTTTCAAAAAAACAACGAAAAAAGAGACAGCCAGCTTCATCAGAGACAGAGGAACAATTTGTCCGCACTTCATTATAAGCAGTACAGTGGAACAAAAAGTGTTCTTCGTCATCAATAATGTGTCTACATGCAGGACAAGGAGATTCTGTGGATGTTTCACATTCAAACCATCTTTTGTTCGCATTAAAACCTAAAGTTCTCAACCTAAATCTTGCGTAATTTATTCTGTGCCATCTATCTGTTATGACATTGAGAAACTTTTCAGAATGAAACACATTCTTAAATGAGAAAAACCAGCGATATTTTTCTTTACTTTCCATATCTGAGTGCCAATTCTGTTTAAAAGAACAAATAAGCCTGTCTTTAAATTCCGCAATAAACTGATGCTCATTCCCTACTTCCTGGGCCATCCACACTATTCCAAAACCCTGTTCTGAAAGGACTTTCTTTACTTTATGAGCCCAGTTTTCTTTACCTTTTTTCATTTCTAAAAGCATCATATCATAGGCTTGCCTGCTAAAACGGGACTGGGGTAGCTTCAAGATCTTCAACCAGTACTTAATACATTTCAAACTGTTCTGTTACATCATAGATCATGAGTTAAAGTTTTAGGCAGGGTTGAAGTTGAAGTTGTAGTTTAAAAAATGTGATGTGTGCCAAACATAAAACTGTCTTTCAGGCTTTTAATTTTGGTAATGTTCAAAGCATCATTCTGTGAATCGGTCTTGCAAGGTCATGATGGGGAATTCAAGCTAGTCATAGTTCAGAGCTTCAGATTGTTGGTGCGCGGGCGCCATTGGTTCCAAGATGGCGCATGGTCCTTTGACCAGATGTACCCATTGAGCGTGCATTGATCAGCCAATGTTGGACCATTGTGATGAGTCACTGTCGTTGTTTAATAGGCCTACAGTCAGTAGTTGCAGTGACAACATGAAAAATTCAAATTTATAGTGCATTGATTCATCAGTTTTGTTTGGCGATTGTAAGTGCATCTCACCAATGAGCATTGGCTGTACTCACTGACAAACGTTGGCTGTACTCACTGACAAACGGAGTTCATTATCATTTCAGCATGTCTTCCCAAAAATACCAGTCAGCTTTGAAGGATACTAATTTCTTTTCTTTTTTTTGAACAATTGTGCAGTTAGTATTGCGCATTCTTAAGTTTTCAGTTTAACATTTATTTCAATTATGGGCGCATAGCTTGAGCACAAAATACAACCTGTCTTGTTTTACAATGGTAAATTTGGCATTTTGTTGTGCAGCATCAGTAGAACCTACATCTGCAAACTGAGGATCTGTCCTCTTTTTACAGAAATACACAATGTTAGTCTCAGCACACTCCAGTTTTCTTTTTCTGGATTTGCTGATGTTAGAATTATGGGTTGTGGCATTTTCCACAAATGTAGCTGGCACAGGACGTTGTCCACACTGAACTGCAATCCCATTCACACAGTGTGTTGTGTTTTGTCCATTCATAGTTTCTTCTTGGAAGTATGCTGTTCCAAACCAGTGTTATATTGAGACCTGTTGATAGAAAATGATGCTGGATTTCTCATTTCAGCTTCAGTGATGGAAGTCTCAACTCGGAAGTATTGTCTGTGAGGTACAATGCCCATGCCCATTCAATATGTGAACAAGTCTTCCTGATCCTGTTTTGTGTCTTACCGCCATCCCAAGCATGATCTGCTTTGGTGTGGTGTAATTCTTGTTTGCCAAGGAAATAATGTCCTGTGAGATGGATAGTATCTTTTTGGTTTACATCTCATGGAACATGTACATTCTCGTGTTCAAATTCACATTTGAAGCCACACGTCCAGACAATGAAGTTGAATAATTCAGAAAGAACAATTTTTACAAGATTGTCTTCATTTCCATCATCTGAAGAAGGCCATGAAGCTATTTTGGGAGTTGTTCTCAAAACATTCCTCGCAGAAAGAACACACGCGTAAAGTTACTTCCATTTATTTTCCGAATCATCACTTGCAGCTTCTGCAGTTATCTTTGACTGTTTTATCCCAGTCACAAGCCTTGTCTTACTCACTGTTTCACAAGTCTGCTGACATTCAGCATTAGAGTCCGTTTCAGGTGTATCCTCCGGCCCTTAAGATCCTGAGTATAGATGACATCATTGTTAGATTCATTGCTCTCTAAGTCACTGTCTTCTGATTCATCACTGTAGTCAGTTTCAGTGTCTTCTAGTTCTGTGCTCATAACAATGCTCTGCCCAGCACTGGAAAAAAGAAAGAAAAAAAACCCTATGACTTGCTTTTGAACCTTTGACCTTCAAAAACGATGTAAGAGTATACTGCCTGAAGGCATGTTTTCAAATACGTGCTTTTACAATGTTTGCTCAAAGAAATATTTTCCTCTTCTTCACATGTTTGCCTAAACAGTCTGTTGAGCTTAGTGATGGTGGCAATTCTTCCACCCTTCTGCAGCTGTGGTTCTATAACATTCATACAGAATGAATCAAAAGATTTCTGCAATAGCGTGATGAACACAGGGTGGAAGTTGACTCGGATGAACCATCACAATCAGTTGATTTGGCCTTCACTGTTCCCTTGGAGCTGTATGCATCAGATTCTGTACCAGTAGTTGTGATACCTGTGAGAGCAATGACGATTAATATTAAAACTAAGACTAGAGGCTCAGGGTGAGTGAGGGAGTGAGTGAAGGGGGCAAAAGGAGAGGGAGATGACAGGGAGAACAGGGAGTGAGAATAATAGAAAAGGTTTTGAAATACATATATAAAATATACTGGTAAATTCTTAAAACAAAACAAATAACGGTGACTCTTGAGTCGCCATCATCATCCCCATTATCATCATCACTTAACACAGCAACTGGTAACTCTCAAAAGGCAGTAATACTGACACCAAAGTAAAATGGGGTAAGGAGAAAGTGGACTGAGATTAGCATACCATGAATATGGGGAAAAAGGAATGCACTAAAGTGAAGTTCCACTGAAGAAAAGGTAGCCTGAGAGTGAAGTTACAAAAAGAATACAAGACTAGGAAGAGAATGGTGACTGATGAATAAATATGAAACAAAACTAATGAAACATTATAACCAAAAAGGATGTTAGACGAGGGGGGGAAAATCTCAAATGAGAAAGTAGGCCTAACTTAATTTTATTTAATTTGTTCCTCATACAAGGATCTATGAACATTTTCTTTCTGCATCTGTCAGTCTCTTCAGCACACCACTCATGTGGACAGTGACACAATACAATGACACCTGTCATACACTTCTCAACAAAAAAACAAGAACAGCAGCAACACACACACACACACACACACACACGCACACACACAGGTGGCCAGCATGCGCGAAAGAGAGGTCTTCAGTGTGAAAATGGGGTGAGTGTGTGAACTTGCTTTGCCTCCACAGCTAGAAAGACTGGTTTGTACTGAATGTCATGGAGGACATCAGCTCTCAAGACTGACAACGGCATCAAAGAATCCTTCTGCTGTACGGCCTCCCTGTTAGTATCAGATAAACCGATTACATATTAATGCATATTCATACACACAGACACACACACATACACACACTGCTAATGTTTCAACCAGTCAGGATATACAACTATGCATTCAAATACCCACGCCCTTACATAATATTAAATGTAAAATTTTCACATTCACCCACCCACCAAAAGTAAAAACTTGCCTATGCTACATGTAAATCATACACATGGTTACTTCCCATTTGGTCTACTCCCATTTCGCCTACTCAGAAATGTGTGAGCACGACTTGGCCTAACGGCCTTCGTTCATTCGTCCTTCGTCCTCTCTCGGGCTTCGCCCTACTCTAATCTAAAGACCATCGATTCTGCTTTGGAGTAGACTGGGACACTGGTTACGCCAGGGGTGAGCCTTGCAGTATGGTCAGTATGGAAATAGACGAAATGGAGTAGTAGACGAAATGGGAGTAGACGAAATGGGAGTAGACCAAATGGGATGTCACCATACACATGACACTAAAATTTATTCTGATTGTCCTAATGTCAGCCACACCTTCCATTTCTAGAAAATAAAGCTACATACCAAAAATTACCAAAATTTGGCTTTTCTTGATTCTGCACACTGCATAGATTTATAAATGAGAATTCATGCTTTGTAACATTTGGTTTTGATGACCAATGCTTATTATCATAATCATCATCATCATTGGTATTACTACTAGATCTATTTGGAAATGAATTAGTGCGCACTCAGTAAAAAGTCTTAAAATTGTATTTTGGTACAGTTGTACTGGTTTGTTTTGATTTGAATATAAAGGACAAACATTAATTAAGCAACAAGCAAAAAACAATATCTTTGTCAGTTGTCAGACTGGGACCCGTCAGACTAGCACACTCTCATAAACTCAGTGACCACGGTGGGGATGGGGAAGAGGGTGGGGAAGTGTAAATGAGAACAAACGACAGAGACACGCTACCTCACTCCTTCAGTTTTTCACACACACACACACACACACACACACACACACGTCATGTCATGAAGATAATAAAGTGTTCTTGACTTGAAATAGGATGCCAGAGGGGGTGAGGTGTGGAAGGAAGTGGGGTGTGTGGTACAGAATGGTAGGGGTAGCTTCCAATTGTAAGCGGTTTGTGAAACTGGGTATCAAGGACCACCCTTCTCTCTCTCTCTCCCCTCTCTCTCTCTCTCTCTCTCTCTCATACGCACACACACACACATACACCGCAGTATCAGTCAAATTCATTGCCTGGTCAAATTCATTGCCACTAGTGATTTGGCACAATGACCAACAATATTTCTGGTAGTAGTAGTAGTAGTAGTGGTAGTAGTAGTAGTAACAGTAGTAGCAGCAGGAGTGGTGAGAGTATTGCACGGCAACGAATTTGACTGGAACAACGAATTTGATCGCAGGATCAGTCAAATTCATTGCCTGGTCAAATTCATTGCCACTACTGATTTGGCACAATGACCAACAATATTTCTGGTAGTAGTAGTAGTAGTAGTAGTAGTAGTGGTAGTAGTAGTAGTAACAGTAGTAGCAGCAGGAGTGGTGAGGATATTGCACGGCAACGAATTTGACCGGAGCAACCAATTTGACTGCGACGGTCGCGGTCAAATTGGTTGCTCCGGTCAAATTGGTTGCCGTGCAATATCCTCACCACTCCTGATCCGGCACAGTGACCAACAATATTTCTGGTAAGTAGTAGTAGTAGCAGGAGTGGTGAGAGTATTGCACGGCAACGAATTTGACTAGAACAACGAATTTGATCGCAGGATCGAATGCCGCCTTCCAATCGGGCAACCTTGTCTTCTGCCCTCAAAGAACTTGCGCATGCGCATTTTCCTTCCAATGATTTTTCAAGACGATATGCAAAGCAGGAGTATGGCCACACCTCCTCGCTCGCTTTTGACAGATCCACAACAGAGTGGGTGGTACCCTTCCCACTATGAGCGAAATGATTTGCATACCGCGGGAAATTTTTCGGTTGCGTGCGAGGCCAGGCTCGGCGAGCGTGGCCCACAGGAAATGCTTGGGTCAGCTCCCCAAATAGATCGCTGCAAAATTTTTTAATGCCAGTGAGGCCGGCCTCTTGAAGACTTCAAAGCAGGAAGTTTTGGGGGCACCGGGGAGGGGGTGGTAGGGAGCCGGGAAAGTAGAGAGCGGAATCCAGCACAAGGACGATCTCATTAATCGCTACGTCTCTATGTTACTCTATATCACTACGATTTCTTAAAAAATTAAACAAATTACGAGAGAATGTCAGTGTGTCCACTCCCCGAATAAAATCATAAAAAAACAGAAACAAGAAAAACCAAAATAAAACAAAAAGAGGAAAACAAAAACCCGGAACACATCTAGCCAAATCTTTTCTCATTTTGCTTTAGAATATGTGAGAAAAAACACAGTCAATATTTCATTTACACTTCATGCACAGTCAACATTTAACAGTTACATGTTAGGTTTTGTCATGCACATGCACGACTCACCTATCAGAATTTTCCATCCCCCGAACCACATCCATGAACCGGTTTACTTCAGGAAGTTTGAAAGGTCACCAAGATCAGGCAAATTAGCACCAATATCATCCAATGACTCTCCTGCGTCTTCAAAGTTCGGCGAGTTATAACAACTCAAGCCTTTGCATTCACCACATGCCAGAGAGCACTCCAGGCCATGCTTTCTGCATGTACACAACTCTGACCTGCAGTCTGTTTTGCAGTTACATCGCACAAATCGAAGGAGGAAATCTGGTGCTGGTGGAAGGTCTGTTGTCCTTGCTTCGAATTGTCCAGAGCTGATCTGCCATCCCCAAAGCTGAAGATCAAGGTCTTGGTGTAGCTGGATCCATTCCTGGAAGTAGATTTTACATAGCATCATGACTTTCGTTTCAAAATGATGCAAGTTGTATATTAACTCTGAGAGTTGTTCCATTTAGTAAATTCGAAAATAAAGCATTATTCTTTTGAGTATTGCATACAATCAAGGTTGAAAACTGTGCCTCATGAGCTGTACAAATATAGAAACGCATGTTAACTACAAATGCTCTGTTTAACTGCTGACAAAGAGCTTTGAAAAAATCAACACACATGATATTGGATGATTTATAATAACATTTATATGGTTTTCTTTTCTTTTGAAGAATGATGACGTGTAAATATTCTTGCAGACAGACAAGCAGACTGTCTTCGTTGTCATTTGATGTTGTCAGTTAATCAACAAACACTAATAATACACTGGTTGTTGTATAAAGTCACAGTTTAACATTCAAAGCCTGGGCTTTGAACTGGGCTGTAATATGAAATTCATAGTAATCATAAACACTCTGTAAAACTCGGCTGGAATAATGCACTGACAAATTATTTAAAAGGGGCATAATGTAACAACATCAATAATAAATGAATATGTTTTAACTTAAAAAGTCTAACTTTACCTGTACTTGCAGATAGACACGTAGGCTGTGGTATTTTGCAGCAGCTGAGGTGGGCGGAAGGCTTTGGACCTGGATTGCTGTGACACAGGTTGCTGCCTTCTCACAGAAGCGATGGTAGCGAAGGGTGTCTAGAGTGACACCAGGCTGGCCATTGTACAAAGAGACCAGTGCTTTCTCACCTTCAGAAATGACGTGTGTCAGGATTTGATCCTTAGTACAGAAGATACTGCTTGCAGCCATAAAGATGGGGTCATCCATTTCTTGACAGGAATTGTCTAACCAATTCCATACAGACGGGATGTTGTATCACAGCCGTTGATAGCATGCAGGAATGGTAAGGCTTTCACTATCTGTGGCTTCAAGCACTGTTGCACTTGTTGGATATGCCACATTCGCTGCTTGGTTCCACTTCGCTTGTCAGACCTGAAGAACACAGCCTTATCTGAAGGTTTGACATGAAAACACAGAAGTACAAGAAGGTCTGTGTCCTCTCCAATAGCACATGTGTTTTTGATGGCTGAACACTTCAGTGCTGTCTTCACTATCAAAGTGTCTGCATCTCCTTGGGCATGTACGATGCGACATCCATAGCTTTCCAGTATCTCACCTAGCATGGATACAAAAGCCTGTTTGTTATTCTGGTTTGAAAGAAAAATGTGTTTCTTCGTACATAACTGCGTGGATTGTTTGCATCAAATTCAATCACATGCACTTGTTTTTTGGAAATATTCCGTTTTTCTTACTGGTTTGACCAAGCAACTCATCGAGAGGGTTTTGTTTCTCTCTCTCTCTCTCTCTCTCTCTCTCTCCTCTCTCTCAAATCAAAGGTCTAAATCCTTTCTAAAGCCTGACTTTAACTAAAATATTAATGTGAAAAAGAAGCATTGGGTTAGAAAATTCAGCCTACGAAGACACATACATTGTCAGCTTCCGTACAGGATTAAAATAGAAAAAAACAACGCAAAAATGAAAATCCAGACACGAACATTAGTGTGAGTGTGTGTGTGTGTGTGTGTGTGTGTGTGTGTGTGTGTGTGTGTGTGTGTGCGCGCGCGCGCGCGCGCGCGCGTGCGTGCGTCCGTGCATGCTTACGTGCGCGCGCATTTGTCTGGGACAGAGAGAGAGAGAGAGATGAATGTGGCCTTGGTGCAAAAGATGATCCAACTGTAACTGGTTCTTTTTTTTTAAATCTTTGTTATCATAAATAATCGGGATTTGATTGTGTGTGTGTGTGTGTGTGTGTGTGTGTGTGTGTGTGTGTGTGTGTGTGTGAACAGTTATTTCTCATACATCTAAATTGATGAAGTACGTTTTATAGATGTAGTCTACTTGCTAAAACTGACAGCTGTTAGAGGGGAAAATTCTGATATTCCAGTATTAAGGTATTAATAAGGTGTTTTTTTCATGTAATGAGGTGACACGTTCGGCCGCATTTGTCAAGTTTATGCAGAGTACGTCGTCAGGCAGTACAGAAGGCCCATCGTAGTATTACACATTATCAATTATTGACTAGAAGAGTTCACCATACAAAATTATTGCCTCAGCACAAAAAATACCCAGTACTCTACTAGCCGCTGGTGGCCATAGTTGACGTATTACACAGATCGGGAAGCAAACTGTTGCAATGATCACAGCGAAAAATTTCCTGCTTTGAAGGATTAGATCCACCGCCCCGAAGTTCTAGCCCCCTCATATGGTGGGGGGGGGGGGGGGGGGGGGGGGGGGGGGGGGGGGGGGGGGGGGGGGGGGGCCCTTCCATGTTGGGGGTGTCTGTCAGTCCGCTTTCGCATCGAGTTCGTTCGGAATTTGACTCACTCTCTCTCTCTCTCTCTCTCTCTCTTGCGCTCTCCAGAATCTATAACAGACATGCTCTTTAAAAACAATCAGTAAGCATATTCCAAACACCGTGACACGAAGAATTACAGGAGGACCTAGAACCTTTTGAAA
>JAFLJL010004444.1:31200-73413 GCA_018398815.1 Conus ventricosus
GACCATGGTCACAGCGTGACCCAGTGACGAGGGTCGAGAGGCGCCAAGCGCTAGTCAGGACCATGGGTCTCAGAGATGAGACCCGTGACGAGGGTCCGAGAGGCGCCAAGCCCTAGTCAGGAACCATGGGTGTTATCAGAGTGCCCCCAGATGATCGAGGGTCGAGAGCGCCAATCGACTAGTCAGCGAGACCATGTATCAGAGTGACCCATGACGAGGGTCGGAGAGGCGCGCAAGCACAGTCATGACCAGGGGTCAGCAAGCGAGACCCATGACGAGGGTCGAGAGGCCCAAGCACTAGTCCAGGACCACCATGGTTCGCAGCGTGACCCAGTGACGAGGGTCGAGAGGCGCAAGCATAGTCCAGACCCAAGGTCTCAGAGTGACCCAGAGAACGAGGGTTCGAGAGCCCAAGCGCTAGTCAGGACCATGGGTCACAGAGTGACCCAGTGACGAAGGTCTAAAGGCGCCAAGCGCTAGTCAGGACCATGGGTCTCAGATTGACTCCTGTGACGAGGTCAGAGGGCGCCAAGCACTAGCAGGACCATGGGGTCTCAGAGTGACCTCATGACGAGGGTCGAGAGGCGCCAAGCACTAGTCAGGAACATGTATCAGAGTGGACCCTAGCTGACAGGGTCAAAGAGCGCCAAGCACTAGTCCAGACTAAGGGTCTCAAGTGACCCAGTGACGAAGGGTCGAGAGGCGCCAATGAGTCGCCAACACTAGACAGGACCAAGGTTCTCAGCGTGACCCAGTGACGAGGGTTCGAGAAGCGCCAAGCACCAGGCAGGACCATGGGTCCTCAGATTGACACAGTGACGAGGGTCGAGACTACAGAGTGACCCAGTGCGAGGGACGAGAGGCTCAGCACTAGTCCAGGACCAAGAAATCTCAGCGAGACCCCAGTGACAAGGGTCTCAGAAGAAAAAGAAGGCGTCAACTGGAATATAGACTGGGGGAGGGAGAAGAACACCTTTCGCTCCTGTTTGTATGCTTACAGGTTTTTCCCATGACTGAGATAAATGCTCAAATAACCAAAAAAAGAAACAAGAACAAAGAGGCATTCTGTATATCTTTGTGGTGTTGTGTGTGTGCGCGTGAGCCGTGTGTGTGTGTGTGTGTGAGTGTGGTGTGGTTGTGTTGTGTGTGTTGTGGGTGTGTGTATGTTTGTGCGGTGTGTGTTCGTGTGTGTGTGTGAGTGTCTGTATTTATGTATAAGCGCGTGTGATGTGTTGTGGTGTGTGTGTGGTGTGTGTGTGTGTGTGTGTGTTTGTGTGGTGTGTGTGTGGTGTGTGTGGTGTGTGTGTTGGTGTGTGTGTGTATGTGAGTGAGCGAACGCGGCGCTTGCTTTTCTTGTGTCTGCATAAGCTAATTATTATGACCGATTCAGCGTGACCATTTTTGGCTGATCAGAGCTATTTAAAAACAAGACAACATGCCGGATTATCGAACTCACGTATAATAACTTTGGGGACGCGACTGTCCCAGGAGATGATCAAAACGAGAAAGGGGTGTTGGATAAGTGAAGAAGAAACTAACGAAGATTCCATTAACACACACACACACACACAACACACACACACACGTAACACACACACCCACACAGCACACACACACACACACACACACACACACACACACACACATACACACACCAACAAACACACCACACACACACACACACACACACAAACACACAAAACACGCGCGCGACCCGCGCGCGCGCACACACACACACACACACACACACACACACACACAACCACTACCACTGCACACACACACACACACACAAGCAAGCTACATGGCATCAGTTTACACACACACGACACACACACACACACACACACCACACACACACAACACACGGACACACACTCACACACACACCACAAAACACACTCACACACACACACACACACACAACACACCACACACACACACACAAACACACACACGCGCGCGGCGCGCGCGCCGCGACGCCTGCGCCCACGCACGTGCACACACAGCACACATCACACACAACACACACACACACACACACACACACACACACGACACACACACGCACACACAAACGCACAACACGCCACCACACACTCACACAACACACACACACACACACACTCCACACACGACACGCACGCACTGCACGGGCACAGGTGCAGCACACGCACACACCCACCCACACACCCCACACACGACACACCGCACACACACTCACACCATCCAAACAACAACAAAACGCACACTGAGCAAAATCTCCGCACTGCCCACGTTGGGGACCCTTAATTCATCATCGCCCACGGCAGTGTACACCCCCCTCCAGTCCCTCTGCAGCCAGAGAGACCTCGCCCCCAACACCCCCACCCCCTGTCCTCTTCCTTTCCTCGTCTCTTTCGCCCAATGCGCATTCCGAAAATGCCCTAAAAACAACCTTGATTACTTGACTGATCTCTCTCTCTCTCTCTCTCTCTCTCTTCTCTCTCCTCAAAATCTCACTCTTTCCCTCCACTCACACGTCATCTCTCCTCCTCTCCTCTCATCACAATCTCTCTCCATTCCTCGTCCTCTCATCTCTCTCTCTGCATCTCTCAACTCTCTCTCTCCTCTCTCTCTCTCTCTCTTCTCTCTCTCTCTCTCTCTCTCCCTCTCCTCTCTCTCTCCTCTCTGCCATTTACGTATACACACTTGTGC
Source organism: Conus ventricosus (assembly GCA_018398815.1). Taxonomy (NCBI): domain Eukaryota; kingdom Metazoa; phylum Mollusca; class Gastropoda; order Neogastropoda; family Conidae; genus Conus; species Conus ventricosus. The sequence continues at coordinate 33,898 of JAFLJL010004444.1, forward strand.
GCGATGTCTAGGAGAAAATTTAATCCCAAAAATCTATTTCCATCAGGCTGAAGTGGTCTCAGATCAATTTTTTAAGAACCACACAATGGCCCAAGTGTGAAAACATGCGACATTTGATGTAAAATTCTGACGTAAATTGCAAGTGCCTCTACTGAGGTTTGCCATTTGGCTTACTTATCTGTGTTGAAATAATACATTAAATCATACCACATATTTCTGTTCGAGTAGAAATGGCATGTAAGAGTCTGACCTTGACAAGAAACTGTCAAAGTTTATTATAATATTTGCATATAATTATCATCCACCATGTTTTTATTGGCTATGCAAAAGAAGTTTTCTAAGTGATTAAAATAACTTTTAAGAAAATGACAATTTTGAAACATTGATTCCATTACTAAACTAGTAATTCTCAGCTTGGGTAACTGTGAATTCAATCACATCATTAACATTCAGTCACATCTTCATATATGGGAACGTTGAACAAGTTTTTCCTGGAAATTATAATTCCGCCATGTTCGAGTAAAACTCGACGCCAAATTCCATTCTTTTCTCCTTTCTTTATATTGCCATTTGTTTCTAGTGTGACAAATGTGAGCCGTTACAAACACGATGAGACATACACTATTGTGCCAGTCGTCAGGAAACCTTCCAGAAAGATGATGTCCACGACCGACCCCTGGAGGTCGTCCGACAGGATCGTCTAGTGGGAGTGAAGGAGAGTGCCTGACCTCACAAGCACACGCCCGCAAGAGCCGCACAGACGAGACAGATTACGATACAACTCCCCATTTATTCACACCAACACACACTGTCGAAAAAAAGATCAATTACCCAACACACACAATCCATGCACAATCACAATCCAAGCATGGTCCAATGCACACAACAGCACAATCACAATCAAGCACTTCAACACACGCCAACAGCACAATTATAAATAAACTTTCACATACGACCGTACACAATTACACAAGATAAAGCATATCCGGCACATAAGACATGAGTACCACATTATAACAGAAACATTTCCGTCCATCCATCCATCCACATACCCTGGAGTGCCTCCACGACCCCTGCCACCGGTCAAGTCCTACTGGGAGCAAGCACCCTGTCGCACTAGGTGCTCCTAACCGTGGTCGGTTCCTGAAGGTAGTCGCTCAAAAGCCGACACCCTCGAGGCACAAGCAGTACAGAGAATAGCGCGGTCCCGGAAGGGGGGGGGGAAACGAGGGCCACTGTTACAGGAGGACCTGGACGGGGGTTAGGGCGCGGCCATTCAAGACGGCGTGGCTCCTCTACAGTCCGCGAGTCCCGACCAGAGCGTTTCTCGACCAGCGCGTGGCACCACCAGTCGCGCGGTCCCACAGAGCGTGGCCTCAACCAGCCCGTGCACCATCCAGTCCGAGGTCCCAGCCAGAGCGGTGCCTCAAACCACACGTGGCACCATCCATCCGTGGTCCCAGCCAGACGGCCTCAACCAGCACGTGCACATTCCAGTCCAAGACTCCGGTGACGCCCCCGGGAAGGGGGGGGGGGAAACGTAGCTGGGAGGAGATAAGAAAGGGAGGGAAGGAAGAAGTAAAGGAGGAAGGGTAAACAGCTACCCGTGGGTGACCCATAAGGGCGGACCAAACGACTCTCTCTGCCCCTCTGTCCAGTCGAGAGGACAGAAGCGCAGATGCGGAGAAAGAAGAAGTGATGTCCCTCTCCTACAGGCCGACGTAGGAAATGAAATACCGACTGTACCCTCGATGATACGTGAAGAACCACGACCCGGACAGGCGCTCCCAGAGACAACTTCCGCTCGAGTGATGAGCTAACCTCCCTCAGCGATGGCGGCCAACAAGTCCCCACCCCCGCGCTTCGTCACAGAGTGACAATACTTCAGAACTAAAAGATAATAAGCACGTGCGAACGGTAAAAAGACATGCGAGAGGGCCCGATAGACAGCAATTCAGAGAAAGGTACCAGCCACCCATGACCTGCAGGATGAATAGCACGGGCAGTGAAACTAAGAAGAGGAGAGAGAGGAAAGCAAATCGAAGTTAGCTGAACTACACAATGTTGGCAACCGCACCAGAAAAACAAGCCCGCAGCCACATAAAGGGACGTATACACGACAACAGCAGACGACAAAAATAAATATAATTCCGCCAACCCTAGATGGTCAAAAGTCCGTAGCCTCGTGACAAACTCGTGACAAACCGCCCCTTCGTAAAAGGCATCTGTTTCTCTGAGAGATACAGTCTCCTTTGAAACCTTTACGCATGAGCAAGGGGGGCGCTCCCGGGTGCCCAAAGACGGGAAAACACCTTCTGCCCCGCCGGGCGGGCAAAACCAGAAGGGAAAAAAGAAGGACCCCTAACCCCGGGGTGGGAAAAAAACCCGAAAAAGGGAAAAGGGGGAAGAAAAGAAGAGGGGGCCCCAGAAACCCCCCCCGGGAAAGAGCCCCCCCTACGAGGGGGCCCTGCCCCCCTCCGCCCAAGGGGGCAATTGAAAAAAAATGAACCCCTAAAAGGGGAAAAAGAACGAGACCGAAACGGAAGGGGGGGGAAAGGTCCAGCCCCCTAATGAGATAAAACCCCCGGGGAAAAAGGGGAAAGGAAAAAAACCAATTTGAGCTCTCAAATGAACCCCCCAACCCCACATTAAGGGCAACAAAAACCAAAGACAAAAAAAAAAGAGAATTCCCCCCCCCTAGATGGGAAAAGCTTTTTGGGGAAAAAAAAAACCCCCCCTTTAAAACCTTTTTTCCAAACACCCTTCCCTTCCAGGAAAAACACAAAATAAAAAACCCCAAACCTTTTGTCCCCGGGGGGGAACAATTACAACCCCTCTAAAAATTTTCCGGAAAAAAATTTCCTTTTAAAACTGAAAAATTCCCAAACCCATGGTCCCAACCTTGGTGAAAAAAGTTAACAACTAAGTGAAAACGGAAAAAAAGATACAAAACCAAAAGGGAAAAACCTTTAGGGAATGCCCTGGGACCTTTTTCAATTAAAGGCCCCTTAAGGAACGGGACCCGATACAAACCCCGGGGATTTTAAAAAAAAGGCCTGACCTGTTCCACCTAACTCGAGCCGCAAAATGGCCGGATCCCCAACAGGAAAGGGTTAATGCCCCGAAAAAACCCGGCCTCATTCTTGGGACCCATGGGCCCAAACTGCCGGAGATTTCAAAAAAGAGGGGTATCGTAGACAAGGGGGGGGCCCCCTGGGCCCCGGGGCTTTTTCACCCGAAGGTGCTGAGGGGATCAAAAGGGGGGCCCCGGGGACCCAACCTTCAAGGGCCCCCACCCGACATGAAAGGGGCACCCCCGGGCCCCTTTTCCCCAACCCAACGGGCTACCCAAAAACCCTTTTACCCTGGCCAAAAAGGGTTTTTATCCCCAACCCGGGCCCCCAATTACTCCCAAAGGGGATCCCCGCCCAAAAACGTTTCCTCCCTTTGGGGGAAGAACCGGGGAAATGCGGGGAAAAAACCAAAAAACCCCCCGGGGGACAAGCTCCCCGTGTGGGAACAGGGGAGTCCCCTTGTGAGCTTGGCCCACCTCCCGGCCCCTAGAAACGGAAATCTACGGGTGGGCCCCTTGCCAGCCTGGAAGGGTAAGAAGGGGGACGCTTCCCCTGTTCATTTTGGCGGGGGGACCCCAAAGCCTGTGGGGCTTTTGGGGGTGCTCCCCGCCGGAAGGGTTTTTCCGAAAGGGAACGAGGCGTCCCGCGAGGATATTCCCCAAGAATAGGGGGGGGAAAAAGACAAAAGGGGGGGGGGGAAAAACCCCTAAGCCCCAAAAAAGGCCCCCCCGCCACTTGGGGGCCCCCTTAAAAAATTTATCCCCGATTTTTGGTGTCGCCCCAAGGTCCAACAAAGAAAAAACAGGAACTCTGCCCCCAAACGGGCCCCCCCGGTTGCCGGGGCCAGGTGCAAAAGGCAGATGCTAAGGGCTTTACAATTTTTCCAAGGGCCCCGGGCCCCCCAAAAAAAAAAAAAGGGGTGGGCCCCAGAACTGCCCCCTTTTTCCCCCCCGCAATTGGGCCCTTTTGCCACTAAAACCGGGGGGCCCCCCTCGTCCCAAAACCCCAGCTTTAGCCACCCCCCGGGGGTGGAATCCCCCGCGAAACCGGGGGCTGTCCCCCTATCCGGCCTCCCGGGGGCCCCGGGGTTTGTGAGTGTTAAATTAGGATCAACCCCCCCCAAACTTAGCCCCGGCCAAAACCCGGTTTTGCGCCCCCCATCCCCAAACCAAGGCCCTCTTATTTTCTTCATAAAAATTTCCTTGTACGCCGGGGTAAGGTGAAACGTTACGCAGGGCCCAACTGCATGTCGCATAAAACGCCCTTATTTAGAGTGAGCAACACTCCCTTGCAGCACCCGACAACCCAGAAAAAAGGGGCATGGCCTTTTTCCCCAGACAGGTAGAATACTACCTTGTCAAAATGTCTAAAACATTCTATGTCCCGCTAGTCTAACTCGGAAGCTTTAACTTTGGGCCTCTAACCTATCACCTGCCCTTCGATCAACCCCCGTTTTTAAAATGCGGGGGACCCCGAAAGAAAGGTTCCCTCTCCTCCCTACGCCGGCCTCCATCCTTCTATTCTTCCCCACGGGGGCTCCGCCGGCGCCTCTTCCCCCACGCCGATCCTCCTTGGCAGCCTCCTCCCTAAAACACCTCCCGCTGGCGCCTCCTCCCTACGCTGAGCACCTCTTCCTACAAGGGCCCCTGTCGGGCAGCCCCTCTGCGCAGCATAGCCTTCTCTAGCAGAACTCCGTCGTCAGTCTCCCTCGGGCCCGGCCCCTCCATCCCAATCTTCCCACGCGAGCAGCCCTTCCCCACGAAGGGCACCTCTTCCCTACAAAGGGGCCCCCGTCGGGCAGCTTTTTCCTACGAAGGGCCCCTGTCGGGCGCCTCTTCTCGTCGCGTGCCTAAAAATCAGGGCAAGTGATGTCCTGGGAAGGTTCACCACTCCCGCACGGAGGATGACCCTCGCCCCCCCCCCCTTGGGTCTCGACCTTTCCCCGAGGGAAAACCCCGGGGCTACTCCTTAAGAGGGGAAGCATGGAGAATAGGGGGCTTTGGTTTTTGCGCTCAACAGAACCCACTTGCTTCCTATACTTTCCCCTTCCCCAGCGGAAGTGCCATCGGGGTCTCAACAGGAAAATCCCCTAGCGAAGAAGAAGTGAAAAGGACTCGCGGGAAAAGGCACAGCACGGATAAGTTGGGGCACGTAGTCGAATGCTGGTTTTCTAATAGTGGGGGCACATTTAAAACCCTCTTTTTCGACCCCCAGACCATCCACCCCACCGACGGTGCCAGACAACTATATCCTACAGTTACAAAACAGGGAAAGACAATTCCACTTGAAAACAAATATTTTTGGGGTGTGTGTTATGTGTGTATGATTGTGTGCTGGGCGGACAAGTTTCCGGCTGCCCCCTCTGGCAACCCGCGCTCCAACACAGCAAAAAGTGCGGGGGGGCTCACCGAAAAAAAAAAAAAAAAAAAAAATAGTCCGGCGCCCCCACTCGGCAACACCGCGCCCACAGCAACAACAGGCGGGGGGGCTGGCCGGAAAAAAAAAACAGGCAGAGGAATCCGGGGAGAGGAAAAAAAAAAAAATAACGTCCGAAAAACCCCCCCGTACTCAATAACCCGGAGAGAAAAAAAAAAAAAAAACGGGCTAAATACACAAAAGGAATGGAAACTGACGGCAACAAAAAGGGAAGAACTTACGGCCGAACCCGCGGAGGACCCGGCGGGAAAGGGGGTCCCGGGCGCGGTCGACTCCCCCCGGTCTCACCTCGACCCCCCATCACACCGGGTGTTCCTTCAGGCCACCAAGCTCCCTTCACGCTAGAGTCACCACCCCAAACCCCCCACAAACAAAAAACACAAACTAACAAAGAATACAAAACCCACAGAACTAAACAGGTACTCCCAAACGAGAGGACAGTCAGACCCTTCACATCCCGGGCGAGCCCCCACAATTGTCACGACCGCCCCCGGAGGGGTGCCCTGACAGGACGTCAGATGGGGTGAAGGGATGCCTGACCTCACACGCCCGCAAAAGCCCACACGAAAAAGATTACTACACACCCCTTTATTCACAACCCCCACACACATCTAAATAAGCATTTCCAAAAACACAAACAGCACAACCAAACAAGATTCCAACGCACAAAACAGCACAATCACAAAAAAGCACCCAACAACCCCAACATGCACAATATAAATAAAAATTTTCCCCTACGACGTAAACAATCACAATTAAGCATTCCGCAATTGACAATCACAATTTAAAAAAAATTTCCCCGCATCCACCCTTCCCCCCCCCTGGAGTGCCCCACACCCCTGCCTCCGTAAGTCTCGGGAGCACCCGGGCGCACTGGGGCTCCGAACCGGGGGGGTTCTTTAGGGGTCCCCAAAGCCGACACCCTCGACACCAAGCGGGAGGAAGAGCGCTCCCGGGGGGGGGGGGGGGGGGGAAAGTGGCGTTTTACGGGGGTCCTGGACGGGGATAGGGCCGGGGCCCTTTAAGCCGGGGGCTTTTCTACGTCCGCGGTCCCGACCCGGGGTGGCCTCAACCAGCACTGGACCACCCGTCCGCGGTCCCCCCAAAAACTGCCCAACCAGCACGGGCCAAACCATCCAGTCCCCCTTCCCCCGCCAAGCGTGGCCCCAACCACACGTGGCACCATCCGTCCGCGGGCCCAGCCAAGCGTGGCCCAAACCCCACGGGCACCAACCAGTCCCGACTCCGGGGAAGCCCCCGGGGGGGGGGGGGGGGGGGAAACGTAGCTGGAGGAGAGAAGAAAGGGAGGGAAGGAAGAAGGAAGAAAGAAGGAAGGGTACAGCTACCCGTGGGTGACCCAGAAGAGGCGGGTCAAACGACTCTCTCTGCCCTCTGTCCAGTCGAGAGGACAGAAGCGCAGATGCGGAGAAAGAAGAAGTGATGTCCCTCTCCTACAGGCCGACTGTAGGAATTGAAGATACCGACTGTACCCTCGTGATACGGTGAAGAACCAAGACCGGAGCAGGCGCTCCCAGAGACATCTTCCGCTCGAGTGAAGAGCTAACCTCCCTCAGCGATGGCGGCCAACATGCCACCTACGTCACAGAGTGAGCATACTTCAAGCTAAAAGAAATGAAGCACGTGCGACAGGTAAAAAGACAGGCGAGAGGCCGATAGACAAGCAAGTTCGAGAGAAAGGTACCAGCCACCCATGAACCTGCAGGATGAATACACGGCAGTGGAATTAGAGAGAAAAGAGAGAGAGAAAGCAAACCGAAGTTGAGCTGAACTACACCAAGGTGCAACCGCACCACAAGCCCCCATTAAGGACGGATACACGACAACAGCAACGACAATAAATAAATGAGTAATTCCGCCACCCTAGATGGGTCAAACGTCGTAGGCCTCGTGACAAACTCGTGACAATGAGCAAGAACCAGTCCCGTATGGCCATGCAAAGAAGGACTTCGAATCTGTCACCTTAATATCCAACATGCAGTTAACAAGACATCAGATATATCAACACTGATTTGGAACCATGGTAAACCTTTTCATATTTTAGGGCTCTCTGAATCCAGATTAACTACACACATTACCGACAATGATGTAGCTATTCCAGGATATAAACGTAATCCGAAAGATCCTGCACAAACGAAAGAGACGGTCTTCTTATCTTCATCAGCGAAACCCTTAGCTTCAAACGACTTCTACACCTAGAACGTAACGGTGTAGAATGTGTCTGGATAGAAGTTAAGCTGAAAAGAAACCCTTCCCTTTTGGTTGGATTCTGCACAGGAACCCATCTAAAGAGTAAACTGGTCTCGACAAATTTATTCGATGATGGATGCAGTCTCACTAGAATCCAAGGAAATTATTTTACTCGGAGACTTTAACACAGACCTTCTGAAAGCACAAAATCAATGGACGCAAGCATTCAATCTGTTTAACCTGCATCAACTCATCGAATCTCCAACGAGAGTCACACCTAACTCAAAGACACTTATCGACCATATTTATGTTTCAGATAAACTCACATAGCAGAAGCCTGTGTCCCTGTTCTAAACTGTAGTGATCATTACCAGTGTGTGTCACATGGTCCAAAAAAAGGAGTAAAAATTCCCAAAACGGGACACAAGACAATAACCTACCGTTGCTTTACAAACTTTAACAACCAAGATTTTCTACATGACTTGCTTACCTCAAATCTCTCATCCGTTTACAACATAACTGATCCAGATTGTGCGTGGAATTTTGGATCAGAAACATTTACAGAAATATAGATAACACGCCCCTCTAAAAACGATTAGAGTACGACATAATCCCAAACCGGCATGGTACACTAAAGAGTTACAGGAGGCAGGTTATCTTAGAGATCTGCTTAAACAACATGGCTATGAAGAGGAATCTAGAATATTGAGAAATGCAATAAATTCACAGAAGCGCAGAGAAAAAAAACGAAATACTATCGAGAACTAATTTCATCAAATCAAACCCAAAATTGGTAGGAGAGCTATTAACGAGCTTACAAACAATCATCTTCTTCAAAATCAACTATAATTAAAGACATCTCTGTCGAACAACTGAACACCCACTTTTGCACTATAGCCAATAAAGTTGTCACGGCTGATTCTTCAAGATCAAACGACCTTCAAAAACTGAAACAAATATTGCCATGATAAAAACATCACGTCTGAACTTTATATTCCACCAAATAACAGTATTAGAAGTCTATCACTACCAACACACCTAAAACAGTCAAGTACCTGCGGGGTGGATGGCCTTGACGGCAAAATTCTCAAACTATCAGCTCCAGCAATTACAGATACGTTGACATACGTCTTCAATCTGTGTATCGACAAAAATCATTTTCCCAATAGTTTCAAAAAAGCAAAAGTCATTCCTATCTACAAAGCAGGTGACAGCTCAGATCCTGCAAACTACAGACCAATCTCGATCATTTCCACTCTTCCAAACCTTGAAAAAACACATAAACAAACACACATTACAACACCTTAATACATACCACTTGCTTCATCCAAGACAGTCCGGGTTCCGACACAACCATTCATGCCACACAGCACTAATCAACCTGGTTGATGACTGGCTAAACAGCATCAACAACAACAAATATTGTGGTGTCCTATTTATTGATTTCAAAAAAGCATTTGATGTGATAGACCACAACCTTCTTCTTAGAAAATTAAAATTGATGGCTTATCCACAGGAACTCTTACGCTTTTTCACTCATATCTCACAAATAGGCAACAATGTGTGAAAATTAATACAACCTTCTCTTCATTTCAAACACTTTCCCATGGCGTCCCACAAGGCTCTATCTTGGTCCCTTATTATTCACAATTTACATCAATGATCTCCCTCTACATATCACATCCACCTGTGAACTTTTTGCTGATGACACAACAATCCACACAAATCATTCTGATGTTACTGTTCTTGCACAACTTTACAAGAAAGTGCGAATGATCTCGTGAAATGGACTGAACTAAATCACATGTCGCTTCCCTCAAAAAACTAAATCCATGCTTATCACAACCAGCAAAAAAGACAAAATCTCACTCTTAAGTTTCCTCCTGTACATCTAAAAAATGAACCCGTTGAACAGGTTACATGCCTCAAAGTGCTAGGAATAACCATTGATAACAATATGAGCTGGCAAGCTCACATAACCTCACTATGCAAAAAAACTTTCACAGAAAGTTTTTCAACTCTCCAAAATCAAAAACGCTTCCTCGACCTGCATTCACGCAAGCTCTTTTTCCAGTCTCATATTCAATCATACATAGACTATGGATCTACTCTATGGGACTGTGCTAGCGCTAACACTCTCAAACCATTGTTAAGCCTGCACAAGCGAGCACTCAAATTAGTCCTCCTAAAAAGCAGTAGTCTTCTGGACTCGACTATAAAAAGATTCCAAGTTCTCCCATTAAGTCTGAGATTAGAATACAACAAGGGATCATAATGCACAAGATTGTGTCTGGGAAGGCACCCTCAACATTAGTTCACAGATTCTCAATAAATTCCTCAAGGACTCTACCCAAACTTCATGTCCCTGTTCCTAGAATTGACTTATTCAAATCCAGTTTAACATATTCAGGTTCCTGTCTATGGAACTCGCTCCCTGAATCAACCAAACAGCGCCAATGCATATCAACCTTCAAACCCATTATTTCAACCATCTTTGTGCCAGTACTTACATACTCCACCATAAATCCACCACCATTCACCACCACCCTCTTTGCGTAATGTATGTACCTGACTATTTAGAAAGTGTTTTTGTACTTGAAATGCATATGTATGTTATTTTGTTTAGTAAGTATGTCTTATATGAGTATATATATATATATATATATATATATATATATATATATATATATATATATATATATTATATATATATATGTGTGTGTGTGTGTGGTGTGTGTGGTGTGTGTGTGTGTGTGTTGTGTGTGTGTGTGTGTGTGTGTGTGTTTCCTACTACCTCCTGCCCTCTTGTCATTCTGTCGAATGCTTGAGTTTTTATGTGACTCTCTCTCCTCTCTTCTCTCTCTCTCTCTCTCTCTCTCTCTCTCTCCTCTCTCTCTCTCTCTCTCTCTCTCTCTCTCTCTCATCTCTCTCTCTCTCTCTCTCTCTCTCACGGTTCTGCTGGAATGACTTGATTTTTTTATCCATATGGTATCCCTTCCTACCCGTGGCGACTGGGCTATCATTATGCATTTCCCACCTCCATTTGTTGCTTTATTTCTCTCCCCCCCCCCCTCCCCCCGTGTGTTTCAAAATTGATTGTTTTGTATCTCTTTGGAATTTTTTGATGTCAGATTGTTCTAAACATGCTCTCTTATCGCACCCACTCTAGCCTCTTCCTCCCCCACCCTCTCTCTCTCTCCCTCCCTCCCTCCCCCCCTCTCTCTCCTCTCTCCCCCCCTCCTCTCTCTCTCTGCAGGCTTACCCCGCAATCCCTTCGCTCCTGCGTCTCCTCTCTCTCTCTCCTCTCCTCTCTCTCTCTCTCGCTCTCTCTCATCTCTCTCTCTCTCTCTCTCTCTCTCTCTCTCTTTTTTTTTTTTTTCCCTTTTTAAATTTTAATCCCTATTGTATTGTAGTTCTAGTCACTTTTGCATGCTTCCTTTGTTGCCTTTTATTTTATATTGTTGACCCTACACAGGGCGAGGACTGGATGTAAAAAAAGCACATCAGTGCTTATCTATTATCCTCGTAAATAAAGAATTTTGTCTTGTCTTGTCTTGTCTCTCTCTCTCTCTCTCCTCTCTCTCTCTCTCTCTCTCTCTCTCTCTCTCTCTCTCTCTCCTCTCTCTCTCTCTCTCTCTCTCTCTCTCTCTCTCTCTCTCTCTCGTTGGGGGAGGGGATGAAGCAGGGGTGCGGGAAGGGGTGGGGTAGGTTGTTGCCCCCTGATTATTGATTACGGACCCGTGACAGCGAACATCTCAAAAAAAAAAAAAAAAAAAAAAAAGAGGACAGAATCGTCACCGTGTCGCGGTCAAATTTGTTGCTCCAGTCAAATCGGTTGCTGGCATACCAGCTTAGGTTTTGGTATACGACCTTAGCCAAGAATGACGTCATAACGTGTAGTTGCTAATGGTAACGGCAAAACTCCACAGTTAGACACCACTACTACTACACGATTTTTGGCAGTATTGGCATTGAATTTGACCAGCTATGAATTTGACTGATCCCTGCGGTCAAATTCGTTGTCGTGCAATATCCCTCATCACTCTGCTGCTGCTACTGTACTACTACTACTACTACTACTACAGAAATATTGTTGGTCATTGTGCCGGATCACGAGTGGTCATAATATTGCACGGCAACCAATTTGACCGGAGCAACCAATTTGACCGCGACCGTCGCAGTCAAATTCGTTGCTCCGGTCAAATTGGTTGCCTTTGCAATATCCTGACCACTCCTACTGTTACTACTGTTACAAACTACTACTACTACTACTACACACTACTACTACTACTACTACTATTTACTACTACCAGAAATATTGTTGGTCATTGTGCCGGATCACGACTGGTCAGGAATTGCACGGCAACCAATTTGACCGAGCAACCAATTTGACCGCAACCGTCGCAGTCAAATTCGTTGCTTCCGGTCAAATTGGTTTGCCGTGCAATATCCTGACCACTCCTACTGCTACTACTGTTACTACTACTACTACTACTACCACTACTACTACTATACTACTACTACTACTGCTACTACTACTACTAGAATATTGTTGGTCATTGTGCCAAATCAGTAGTGGCAATGAATTTGACCAGGCAATGAATTTGACTGATCCTGCGGTCAAATTCTTTTGTTCCAGTCAAATTGGTTGCCGTGCAGTATCCTCACCACTCCTGCTGCTGCTACTGTTACTACTACTTACTACTACTACCCAGAAATATTGTTGGTCATAGTGCCGGATCACGAGTGGTCATAATATTGCACGGCAACCAATTTGACCGGAGCAACCAATTTGACCGCGACCGTCGCAGTCAAATTCGTTGCTCCGGTCAAATTGGTTGCCGTGCAATATCCTGACCACTCCTACTGCTACTACTGTTACTACTACTACTACTACTACCACTACTACTACAACTTACTACTACTACTACTACTACTACTACTACTACTACTAGAATATTGTTGGTCATTGTGCCAAATCAGTAGTGGCAATGAATTTGACCAGGCAATGAATTTGACTGATCCTGCGGTCAAATTCGTTGTTCCAGTCAAATTGGTTGCCGTGCAGTATCCTCACCACTCCTGCTGCTGCTATCTGTTACTACTACTACTACTACTACCAGAAATATTGTTGGTCATTGTGCCGGATCACGAGTGGTCATAATATTGCACGGCAACCAATTTGACCGGAGCAACCAATTTGACCGCGACCGTCGCAGTCAAATTCGTTGCTCCGGTCAAATTGGTTGCCGTGCAATATCCTGACACCTCCTACTGCTACTACTGTTACTACTACTACTACCATACTACTACTACTACTACTACTACTACACTACTAGAATATTGTTGGTCATTGTGCCAAATCAGTAGTGGCAATGAATTTGACCAGGCAATGAATTTGACTGATCCTGCGGTCAAATTCGTTGTTCCAGTCAAATTGGTTGCCGTGCAGTATCCTCACCACTCCTGCTGCTGCTACTGTTACTACTACTACTACTACTACTACCCAGAAATATTGTTGGTCATTGTGCCGGATCACGACTGGTCAGGATATTGCACAGCAACCAATTTGACCGGAGCAACCAATTTCACCGCGACCGTCGCAGTCAAATTCGTTGTCCGGTCAAATTGGTTGCCGTGCAATATCCTGACCACTCCTACTGCTACTACTGTTACTACTACTACTACCACTACTACTACTACTACTACTACTACTAGAATATTGTTGGTCATTGTGCCAAATCAGTAGTGGCAATGAATTTGACCAGGCAATGAATTTGACTGATCCTGTGGTCAAATTCGTTGTTCCAGTCAAATTGGTTGCCGTGCAGTATCCTCACCACTCCTGCTGCTGCTACTGTTACTACTACTACTACTACTACCAGAAATATTGTTGGTCATTGTGCCGGATCACGAGTGGTCATAATATTGCATGGCAACCAATTTGACCGGAGCAACCAATTTGACCGCGACCGTCGCAGTCAAATTCGTTGCTCCGGTCAAATTGGTTGCCGTGCAATATCCTGACCACTCCTACTGCTACTACTGTTACTACTACTACTACCACTACACTACTACTACTACTACTACTACTACTACTAGAATATTGTTGGTCATTGTGCCAAATCATAGTGGCAATGAATTTGACCAGGCAATGAATTTGACTGATCCTGCGGTCAAATTCGTTGTTCCAGTCAAATTGGTTGCCGTGCAGTATCCTCATCACTCCTGCTGCTGCTACTGTTACTACTACTACTACTACTACTACCAGAAATATTGTTGGTCATTGTGCCGGATCACGACTGGTCAGGATATTGCACGGCAACCAATTTGACCGGAGCAACCAATTTGACCGCGACCGTCGCAGTCAAATTCGTTGCTCCGGTCAAATTGGTTGCCGTGCAATATCCTGACCACTCCTACTGCTACTACTGTTACTACTACTACTACCACTACTACTACTACTACTACCAGAAATATTGTTGGTCATTGTGCCGGATCACGACTGGTCAGGATATTGCACGCAACCAATTTGACCGGAGCAACCAATTTGACCGCGACCGTCGCAGTCAAATTCGTTGCTCCGGTCAAATTGGTTGCCGTGCCAATATCCTGACCACTCCTACTGCTACTACTGTACTACTACTACTACCACTACCACTACTACTACTACTACTACTAGAATATTGTTGGTCATTGTGCCAAATCAGTAGTGCAATGAATTTGACCAGGCAATGAATTTTACTGATCCTGCGGTCAAATTCGTTGTTCCAGTCAAATTGGTTGCCGTGCAGTATCCTCACCACTCCTGCTGCTGCTACTGTTACTACTACTACTACTACTACTACCAGAAATATTGTTGGTCATTGTGCCGGATCACGAGTGGTCATAATATTGCACGGCAACCAATTTGACCGGAGCAACCAATTTGACCGCGACCGTCGCAGTCAAATTCGTTGCTCCGGTCAAATTGGTTGCCGTGCAATATCCTGACCACTCCTACTGCTACTACTGTTACTACTACTACTACCACTACTACTACTACTACTACAAACTACTACCAGAAATATTGTTGGTCATTGTGCCGGATCACGACTGGTCAGGATATTGCACGGCAACCAATTTGACCGGAGCAACCAATTTGACCGCGACCGTCGCAGTCAAATTCGTTGCTCCGGTCAAATTGGTTGCTGTGCAATATCCTGACCACTCCTACTGCTACTACTGTTACTACTACTACTACCACTACTACTACTACTACTACTACTACTACTAGAATATTGTTGGTCATTGTGCCAAATCAGTAGTGGCAATGAATTTGACCAGGCAATGAATTTGACTGATCCTGCGGTCAAATTCGTTGTTCCAGTCAAATTGGTTGCCGTGCAGTATCCCACCACTCCTGCTGCTGCTACTGTTACTACTACTACTACTTACTACCAGAAATATTGTTGGTCATTGTGCCGGATCACGAGTGGTCATAATATTGCACGGCAACCAATTTGACCGGAGCAACCAATTTGACCGCGACCGTCGCAGTCAAATTCGTTGCTCCGGTCAAATTGGTTGCCGTGCAATATCCTGACCACTCTTACTGCTACTACTGTTACTACTACTACTACCACTACTACTACTACTACTACTACCAGAAATATTGTTGGTCACTGTGCCGGATCAGGAGTGGTGAGGATATTGCATGGCAACTAATTTGACTGGAGCAACCAATTGACCGCGACCGTCGCAGTCAAATTGGTTGCTCCGGTCAAATTCGTTGCTGTGCAATATCCTCACCACTCCTGCTGCTACTACTGTTACTACTACTACTACTACTACTACTACTACCAGAAATATTGTTGGTCACTGTGCCGGATCAGAGTGGTGAGGTTATTGCACGGCAACTAATTTGACTGGAGCAACCAATTTGACCGCGACCGTCGCAGTCAAATTGGTTGCTCCGGTCAAATTCGTTGCCGTGCAATATCCTCACCACTCCTGCTGCTACTACTGTTACTACTACTACTACCACTACTACTACTACTACTACTACCAGAAATATTGTTGGTCATTGTGCCAAATCAGTAGTGGCAATGAATTTGACCAGGCAATGAATTTGACTGATCCTGCGATCAAATTCGTTGTTCCAGTCAAATTCGTTGCCGTGCAATACTCTCACCACTCCTGCTGCTACTACTGTTACTACTACTACTACCACTACTACTACTACTACTACCAGAAATATTGTTGGTCATTGTGCCAAATCACTAGTGGCAATGAATTTGACCAGGCAATGAATTTGACTGATACTGCGGTGTATGTGTGTGTGTGTGCGTATGAGAGAGAGAGAGAGAGAGAGGAGAGAAGAGAGGAGAGAGAGAGAGAGAGAGAGAGAGAGGAGAGAGAGAGAGAGTAGAGAGAGAGAGAGAGAGAGAGAGGGAGAGAGAGAGAAGGGTGGTCCTTGATACCCAGTTTCACAAACCGCTGACAATTGGAAGCTACCCCTACCATTCTGTACCACCACCCCCACTTCCTTCCACACCTCACCCCCTCTGGCATCCTATTTCATTTCAAGTCAAGAACACTTTATTATCTTCATGACATGACGTGTGTGTGTGTGTGTGTGTGTGTGTGTGTTGTGGTGTGTGTGTGTGTGAAAAACTGAAGGAGTGAGGTAGCGTGTCTCTGTCGTTTGT
Organism: Conus ventricosus; assembly: GCA_018398815.1. Classification (NCBI taxonomy): domain Eukaryota; kingdom Metazoa; phylum Mollusca; class Gastropoda; order Neogastropoda; family Conidae; genus Conus; species Conus ventricosus. Next base: position 50,306 of record JAFLJL010004444.1, read on the forward strand.
TCTCATTTACACTTCCCCACCCTCTTCCCCATCCCCACCGTGGTCACTGAGTTTATGAGAGTGTGCTAGTCTGACGGGTCCCAGTCTGACAACTGACAAAAGATATGTGTTTTTTGCTTGTTGCTTAATTAATGTTTGTCCTTTATATTCAAATCACAAACAAACCAGTACAACTGTACCAAAATACAATTTTAAGACTTTTTACTGAGTGCGCACTAATTCATTTCCAAATAGTAGTAATACCAATGATGATGATGATTATGATAATAAGCATTGGTCATCAAAAACAAATGTTACAAAGCATGAATTCTCATTTTAAATCTATGCAGTGTGCAGAATCAAGAAAAGCCAAATTTTGGTAATTTTGGTATGTAGCTTTATTTTCTAGAAATGGAAGGTGTGGCCGACATTAGGACAATCAGAATAAATTTTAGTGTCATGTTGTATGATTTACATGTAGCATAGGCAAGTTTTTACTTTTGGTGGGTGGGTGAATGTGAAAATTTTACATTTAATCATATGTAAGGGCGTGGGTATTTGAATGCATAGTTGTATATCCTGATTGGTTGAAACATTAGCAGTGTGTGTATGTGTGTGTGTCTGTGTGTATGAATATGCATTAATATGTAATCGGTTTATCTGATACTAACAGGGAGGCCGTACAGCAGAAGGATTCTTTGATGCCGTTGTCAGTCTTGAGAGCTGATGTCCTCCATGACATTCAGTACAAACCAGTCTTTCTAGCTGTGGAGGCAAAGCAAGTTCACACACTCACCCCATTTTCACACCGAAGACTCTCTTTCACGCATGCTGGCCACCTGTGTGTGTGCGTGTGTGTGTGTGTGTGTTGTGTGTGTGTTGCTGCTGTTCTTGTTTTTTTGTTGAGAAGTGTATGACAGGTGTCATTGTATTGTGTCACTGTCCACATGAGTGGTGTGCTGAAGAGACTGACAGATGCAGAAAGAAAATGTTCATAGATCCTTGTATGAGGAACAAATTAAATAAAATTAAGTTAGGCCTACTTTCTCATTTGAGATTTTTTCCCCCTCGTCTAACATCCTTTTTGGTTATAATGTTTCATCAGTTTTGTTTCATATTTATTCATCAGTCACCATTCTCTTCCTAGTCTTGTATTCTTTTTGTAACTTCACTCTCAGGCTACCTTTTCTTCAGTGGAACTTCACTTTAGTGCATTCCTTTTTCCCCATATTCATGGTATGCTAATCTCAGTCCACTTTCTCCCTTACCCCATTTTACTTTGGTGTCAGTATTACTGCCTTTTGAGGAGTTACCAGTTGCTGTGTTAAGTGATGATGATAATGGGGATGTTGATGGCGACTCAAGAGTCACGTTATTGTTTTGTTTTAAGAATTTACCAGTATATTTATATATGTATTTCAAAACCTTTTCTATTATTCTCACTCCCTGTTCTCCCTGTCATCTCCCTCTCCTTTTGCCCCCTTCACTCCCTCCCTCACTCACCCTAGTTTTAATATCAATCGTCATTGCTCTCACAGGTATCACAACTACTGGTACAGAATCTGATGCATACAGCTCCAAGGGAACAGTGAAGGCCAAATCAACTGATTGTGATGGTTCATCCGAGTCAACTTCTACCCTGTGTTCATCACGCTCATTGCAGAAATCTTTTGATTCATTCTGTATGAATGTTATAGAACCACAGCTGCAGAAGGGTGGAAGAATTGCCACCATCACTAAGCTCAACAGACTGTTTAGGCAAACATGTGAAGAAGAGGAAATATTTCTTTGAGCAAACATTGTAAAAGCACGTATTTGAAAACATGCCTTCAGGCAGTATACTCTTACATCGTTTTTGAAGGTCAAAGGTTCAAAAGCAAGTCATAGGTTTTTTTTCTCTTCTTTTTTCCAGTGCTGGGCAGAGCATTGTTATGAGCACAGAACTAGAAGACACTGAAACTGACTACAGTGATGAATCAGAAGACAGTGACTTAGAGAGCAATGAATCTAACAATGATGTCATCTATACTCAGGATCTTAAGGGCCGGAGGATACACCTGAAACGGACTCTAATGCGAATGTCAGCAGACTTGTGAAACAGTGAGTAAGACAAGGCTTGTGACTGGGATTAAAACAGTCAAAGATAACTGCAGAAGCTGCAAGTGATGATTCGGAAAATAAATGGAAGTAACTTTACGCGTGTGTTCTTTCTGCGAGGAATGTTTTGAGAACAACTCCCAAAATAGCTTCATGGCCTTCTTCAGATGATGGAAATGAAGACAATCTTGTAAAAATTGTTCTTTCTGAATTATTCAACTTCATTGTCTGGACGTGTGGCTTCAAATGTGAATTTGAACACGAGAATGTACATGTTCCATGAGATGTAAAGCAAAAAGATACTATCCATCTCACAGGACATTATTTCCTTGGCAAACAAGAATTACACCACACCAAAGCAGATCATGCTTGGGATGGCGGTAAGACACAAAACAGGATCAGGAAGACTTGTTCACATATTGAATGGGCTTGGGCATTGTACCTCACAGACAATACTTCCGAGTTGAGACTTCCATCACTGAAGCTGAAATGAGAAATCCAGCATCATTTTCTATCAACAGGTCTCAATATAACACTGGTTTGGAACAGCATACTTCCAAGAAGAAACTATGAATGGACAAAACACAACACACTGTGTGAATGGGATTGCAGTTCAGTGTGGACAACGTCCTGTGCCAGCTACATTTGTGGAAAATGCCACAACCCATAATTCTAACATCAGCAAATCCAGAAAAAGAAAACTGGAGTGTGCTGAGACTAACATTGTGTATTTCTGTAAAAAGAGGACAGATCCTCAGTTTGCAGATGTATGGTTCTACTGATGCTGCACAACAAAATGCCAAATTTACCATTGTAAAACAAGACAGGTTGTATTTTGTGCTCAAGCTATGCGCCCATAATTGAAATAAATGTTAAACTGAAAACTTAAGAATGCGCAATACTAACTGCACAATTGTTAAAAAAAAGAAAAGAAATTAGTATCCTTCAAAGCTGACTGGTATTTTTGGGAAGACATGCTGAAATGATAATGAACTCCGTTTGTCAGTGAGTACAGCCAACGTTTGTCAGTGAGTACAGCCAATGCTCATTGGTGAGATGCACTTACAATCGCCAAACAAAACTGATGAATCAATGCACTATAAATTTGAATTTTTCATGTTGTCACTGCAACTACTGACTGTAGGCCTATTAAACAACGACAGTGACTCATCACAATGGTCCAACATTGGCTGATCAAGCACGCTCAATGGGTACATCTGGTCAAAGGACCATGCGCCATCTTGGAACCAATGGCGCCCGCGCACCAACAATCTGAAGCTCTGAACTATGACTAGCTGAATTCCCCATCATGACCTTGCAAGACCGATTCACAGAATGATGCTTTGAACATTACCAAAATTAAAAAGCCTGAAAGACAGTTTTATGTTTGGCACACATCACATTTTTTAAACTACAACTTCAACTTCAACCCTGCCTAAAACTTTAACTCATGATCTATGATGTAACAGAACAGTTTTGTCTGCCCTTCATTCTTTTCGTTTTTACAATGACTTTTATGTCACAAGAATAATCGTCTTAAGAGTGGATCACAGCCAAAAAGCTTCAGTATTTAAAAAAAAAAATAATAAATAAAAAATCAGCAAAACTGTTTCTGAATGGGTGCAGTGTCATTTTGACAGATTTTCTTCTTCTTCACTGTAGGCAAGCTGTGAAAAAATCTTAGCCATGTCCTGTCTTGGTTGACTTATTTTGATTTTTTGTATGTCTTGCATAACAACCGACACTTTCCAAAGTTCCCTGAATTACTTAGCACACAAGTCACATTTTGATTTTTCATTTATAGAGCCTAGAGGCCATCACAAGCATTGTATCTCAGATATTCCATGTACACCTTTCTCGTTATGAAATATTCACTAATGCATGTCAAGGAATTGCTCAGTTGGTGTCGGTTATTACTAACTTTGGGACATACATAAAATTCTCTCTTTTCGCACTTTGCGTTGTGCTGTGTTCCATGTGCAATGACAAAGGTTCACACACACCACACACACACACACACACACACACACACACACACACACACACACACACACCAGTCATACCTTCTAACACAGTCACATCCGTCACAAATACACAATTTATCTGTGTGCCTTTACACCAACTTTATTTCTCATGGATGATATAAGAGCAACATACATTCTTAGGCATTTATATAAAATAGCCTCACGTTATGCAAGAGACCAATTATACTCCATCCTCTCACTCACATATTGTACAAGAGAACATTACGCTGTAAAGAACCACAATGTGAATTTCTCTCAGTCTCTGACTAATATCTAATGTCTCTATCTTTCTCTCTTAGAAAAAATATTTTCATTGGAATAGACTGTACATAGGTTTCTCAAATAATCAATTAAATTATGCACAGCCTTTCTCACCAATCTTTCATTAAACATCTGCTCCATCCTTTCTTTCGCATACAGATCATGGATGATACAACTATTACGAGAGAGCAACATTCTTAGGCAGTTGTATAACCAGCCATCCTCTTTCACGCAATATGCAAGAGACAAATCATAATGCTGATATAATCAGCCATCCTCCTGCTCACACACTGAACAAGAGAACATTACGCTGTAAAGTAATCAGCCATCCCTCTCTTACACATAATGTATTATACAAGGAGCAACATTCTTAGGCTGTAAAACAATCGCCCACCCTTTCTCGTTTTCTCTCTCTCTCTCTAATTAGGCAAGAGGCAACATTTAATATGCTGTACAATAATCAGCCATCGACTTCCGCACATTATAATCATTTAGCCAGAGATTGGGACCGAAACTGTCAAAATATAGTTTGTGCATTTATTTAATGTTTTAAAAATAGTTTTGTTATCTAAACCACAGCCTGAGGATGGAGCTAGACCCTCGCTCTGTCAGCAGAAAAGAGCTACTTTTGTTTTCTGCAAAGAGAGCACTGATTAAGATCATTATTATCCTCAAACTGTACTTCACATGCAACATGTATCCAAGCGTTGCATGACGCACATTCAAACCAGTGTATTTGTGCAGTATTCTGATTGTCATCTTCATTGAAACATAAAGCGCATCTCACTGCTTGGTTTTCAGATAAATCTGCTTCAAGCTTGTTTCTGTCACACATGTCAGGTTTCTTTAGTTTTAACTTAGATTCCTTTTTCCTCTTTCGTTTTGTTGAAAACAGTCGCCGTTGGGATTCAAACTTTTTATTCGGTGGATATGCTGTCTTCTTTTCAAAATCTGTAGCTGAACAACTCTGAAGTCCACATCCTATACTGTAGGCATCCTGTAAACGCTGAAGCACAGCTTGCATGTTTCAACATCATCTGTCATGTTCACCAGTTCCATTATATCGCTTGCTTTGCTGAGGGCAGCCTGTCTCAACCTCTCAAACTATTTCCACTGTGCTCAGGTTTCTCTTGGCAAAGAAACGCCTTGAACATGTTAACATCTTCTCCTTCACTATCATTAACTACAGGTTGTATATCACCTTCTTGTTGGTTACTTTTATGTACAGCATGTATATGTTTGCATGTTACAGCTTTTGTCAAGAAATCAGGCAAGGTGCACGTATACATGTGGATGCACACCCTGCAATAATCACACACCAGCTTACATGTGTAGGGGCAGCCTCCGTCAGCACTCTTCTAACAGAGTAAACTTTATTACTAACAGCTGCAGAAGGCACATACATTCTGTCTCATCATCCTGGTTTCTTTCAATACCAGTTACATTACCTGCTTCTTTATGTCTATTGTTTATCTCCCGCAAGCGATGTGTAATTTTTCCCTTTGACTCTTTGATAACTGCTCAACAAGCTTGTCTCTGGCAAGTTTCAAAAGTATGACTAAGAGATAATCGACCGCCTGTTCTGTTTTCGTTCGAAGTATATGTCCTTAAGTACATGATGAAAGGCTTCAGCAACATGTTGGTGTTTGCAATTGCTCCTATTCTGAAACAGGCAGACCAAAGGAAAATTTTGTTGTCATCCACAAAGTTCTTAAAGAAGTATTCCTGAAATGTAGGCGAAGTTTGCTGCAGGAAAGAAAGAAACTGTGTAAGAGATCTGCGAAAGTTTGCCTCATCCGTGTCAGATGGAGAACTTTTAAATAGGTTGTAGTGGTACATTGATCGGCAGCAGACATGTGTTTGTTGTACCTTGCTTTCGCCAACATTTATCTACATGCATGAACAGTACAATCTTTTAGTGGGTTGGGAAATGTTGAACACCATGCATTGTAAAAATTATTTGTAGATCACTATATAATGTCTGTAGAGATATCCTGTCCACAACAGTCCTTCAAGACGTAAAGAATATTTGTAAAATTTCTGCATCTTCTCTGTTAGAAATAGCCCAGGCCACAGGTACAGCCTCTTGATACTCATCTAGCACAAGAACAGTTGTAAGCATAAAATCATACTGTGTTGTGTTGTGTGTAAAATCAATACAAATTATTTTTGAAGCATGTTTTATCATCATATTTCTTTGAAAATCTGTTTGAATGCACAGAAGGAAATCTTCAGGTTTCAGAATATTGTGTGGTTTGCCTTGGGCTTTGTAGTATATGATGGTATTAGCTGGTGATTACTCAAATTCATGAACCCACATATCTACACTTACACCATCCTCCGGGTGTTTTTGTGTGCCTGAAATGTTGTACTGTTTTTTTATGTTTTGTATGTCTTTCCTTGTTATTAAAGTGTCTCTATTTATGTCACCGATCGGCGGTACTAAATCAGCCGTCCATAGGTTTGGAGTAATTGGTAGTTCAGAAATAGAGAGCATGTGCGCGTGTGCATATGTGTATATGTGTGCGAGAGTGCGTGTGTAAGATTGGGGTTGTGGTTAAAGTGGAAGGTTAGGCTAGGTAGGGGGCTGGGGAAATAAGATATACAATATTTTTGAATTCCAATCTTCACTTGTTGAAGGGATGGAAGCGGGAGGTTGGTTTCGTTTCCGATGTTACCCTTTTGTTACTTTGGTTCTACACCAGAGAAGGCGGGGGCAGGATATCGGCTGTTGTTGTGTTGTCAAGTCTGTGAGTTGTTGTGGTAAATTGTCGTGCTGTTGCACGAGCAACAACTAGTCCGTGGTCCGGCGTGTCAGCTCTGCGGAGGGATACGCTGCTCTGACCAATCGCTGTTTTGTGTTGTGAGTAGAGTTCGCTTGGTTCCGACCAGGTCGGAATGCGTTGGGGTAGCTTCACTTCGGTCCCTGGTGTTCGTCGGAGTGGACGCGCCTTGTAGTTGCGGCGGCAGCGCCGTTAGTCGAGCTGAGTGACTTCGAGTCATAGTTAGTGCCAGGTCCTCGTCGGGTCTGGTGTGCCCTTGGCCTGTGCCGGGTTCTGTGTCGTCTCTGTTGGCAGCCACTTCAGCCAGTTGCAGAACTGGTGTGGTTGAACGTCTGTCTGTCCAGGTTGGTGATTTGTTAGGTTCATGGTGGTGTTGTTCGTCATGTTGTCTTGTATTATGGCGAGTTGTACTGTAGTGGTCATGTTATGTTTAGTTGTTTTATGGTTGTTGCGTATACTGGTTGTCTGGTATGATGTCGTCTTGGTTCTGTGATTGAAAATTTGTCAGCCGGTTTGTGTTACCTTTTTTCTGTATATTCTGTAAGTAGTGTACATAGTGGTTCCTGAGTTCGATTGTCATGTGACAGTTTGGCTAGACAAGTGTGGGTTAGATATAATAACCGTTGATGGACGGTGATGTAGATATTGGTTGTGATTAGTTCATGTTAATTTCAGGGGGGTCAGTAAGGAAGTAATACGAGGTTGCATTTTGTTGAGGATCATAGTATGAGTCAGGTGCAGATGTGTCTGCGTGAATCGTTAAGGGATTGTGCTCAATTTCAGTTGTAAATAGTAGTAGTTCGTTGAAATTGAGTAACGATTTCGGAGTTGACCTGACAGCATTGGAATTGGTTAACTGTGCAGTGGGGGCCAAGGCTAATTGGTAGTTGAATGGTTTATACTGGAGTACGGTCGTGACTATTCAATTCATATTGGTGTCTTTTCACTTTCGTTACGAGTCATGGTTCTCGACGCGGGTGTCGTGCGCGTGCAGACTGTATCTGTGACGTACGCGTTTGGTACAGGACAGTGAGTCCATATGGTTAGAAGTTTTTTTTTTTTTTTTAAAGTAAATGACAGTCGTCACACATGCAGGGATGTATGTGTTTGTGACAGAATAGGGTTGGAGAAAGATATCTTAGGTTGCAGGGAGACAGTCCCATGATGAATTTTAGTAGTCGGAAAGAAGGGTATGGTAAAGTTTAAGGCGGGTAGCTCAGCAGTTGATAACATAAAAACGGAGGATGTGCAGCATGAAATATTATATGAAGTATGGTTGTGTGGGCATAACAAGGATTAACCACTGGGTTATCTGACAAGAGATGACATGGGAGTGGGGTGCTGGATGGAAATTTTGATGAACAAATCATGTTTTGATATATGATTATAATTGACAGTGCAAAGAGGGATGAGAATGTGAAGGATTGTGGCTGCGAGCCGATTCTTTTGTATGAATATGCTAGAACTGTGAACCGTTAGAAATTAATAAGTTCTTTTGTTCTTTTGTTGTTTTTTTGAGATGTGGATTACTACTGATTACTATGTGGAAACATTTCCTTGTGAGATTGCCCATTTCCTAATTTTTGTTTAGTATTTCCTAAGGGGGCCCATGGAGTCCGTATTGGATTGCTTAGATTGGGATTATTTCTCCGAGAATTGTGTGCGAGTCATAATTTCATATGTAATAGCGTAGATTGGCTCAGAGAGAATATTTGTTTTACTGCTGTTGTAAAGGTTGGCAGGGAATGGATCGGATAACCCCAAAGTAACGGGTTATGGGGGGGTGTATTCGAAATTCAAGTGGTCACTCTCATTCCCGAGTGGGAGGTAGGCAAGGGAGATGGAGAGTAAAAGCTTTACCAGGTAGCTTATGGGCTTTGATGACTCGGGTAGTAGCAACATTACAGTGGTGGCCTACAGTGTTGTCAGCAGGTATCCTGTTCCGTCCTGAGGCTGGGGCCAGACCACCGCTGTCTACTCCCGCGTGCTGGCAGGTGAGCGGCGGTTTCCGTTGCCTGCTGCTTTTCCGGGAGAGGGAGACCATCCAGGCCGTCTGCCGTCTGTGGGCAGCTCTCCTCGCTACCGGAGTTCTTCCGGGAGTTCTCCAGCCACCTGTTGCTCTTCCCTGTTCGGGCGTCCTGTGAGAGGGCGCCGCACCAGACCTTCCCTCACCCTCAGTGTCCAGCAGGGCCCTTCAGAGGAGGAGGCGTCTTTCGAGCCCCGGACTCGTCGAGAGGGCGCCTGGTGTGCGTTGGGTGTAGTGCGGCGGGAGAGGAGTCGGACTGCAGGGAAGCCAGGGTCGCCGCCGGGGCGTAGAGTCTTCAGGGAGTTGGACTGTGGGAGGCCACGGTCAGCGCTGAAGTGCAGTCTTCCGGGGAGGTGTCAGCCGTGAGGGGCCAAGTTACAGCGCCGAGGACTGGAGCTCTCCGGGCCGGGATGGGTTGTCCCCTAGTTGTAGTATAAAGGGTGTAGTGTTAGGCAGTAGGGTTAAGTGTGTGGGGTTAGGCAGTAAGGTAAGGGTGTTAGCTACTGCCTCCTTTTGGGACGTAGTGGCCAGCACAGTGTAGGGTACTTGTTGTTGCCTCCCTTAGGGACGCAGTGACCAGTGCGGTAGTGGTCCCGGGTCAAAAGAGAAGGGTGGGTCCTGGGGAGAGGTGTGGGTGGTAGTAGTTTAGATATTAGAGTCCCTTGGGTTTATTCTTGTCCCTTTAGTTAGCCACCACGTGTGCGGGCTATCTCTGCGTCCCTAGGTCGCAGTGATATACCGCAACTGGTGTTTTAGTATAGGTTAGGGTTCTCAGGGTCGTAGTAGGGTAGGGTGGGTCAGTGAAGAAGTGGGATACCGGTGTGTGGTTGTAGATGGACGTGAGTGGTGGCGCCATAGTGTGTGTGTGAATAAAGAAGTGCGCATGATTGTAAAGCTGTGTCATTGTGCTGTTTTTGTCTGCTCTAGTGTGTAATAGGTGTGGGAAAGGGTGGTAGGGCCGTCCGGCTTAGCGACCGTGACAATTTACATCAGTTATTTTATCTCTGATCATATCAAGAATCTTGCCTGTGTCAACACCTTGAGCAAGTTTTACCACAATAAAAGAACGCATTTCATCTGACATTTTTAAATGGCCAAGATTTCTGCTGTGACCGGTGTGTTTCAAAACAATACTGCACCGATTTTGACACCACTGACTGTCATGAAGCAGTACATTTTAATCCAATTTTTTTAGAACCTGTGTCTTCTTGGCTCTTTTCCTGTTGTCGTCATTTACTCTGTCAGATCTCTCGTCACCAGAGCGGTGACATAGAAATAAGAGGTAACATGGTCTGAATACACTTTTTTTTGACTACTTCTAAAAAACTGAGATGATGTGTCTTTCTCTGCCTGTTTCTTCCATGTCTCAAAGTCACTATCATTGGGGAAGTCTTGTGTTTCCACATTGATGTCTACATCATGCTCATTCCTGTAATGAGCGATCAGCTGTTGTATGGTAACACACCTGAACTCTGGGCATTCCTCACAAACGCAGTGTGGATCATGTGTATTGGTAGTGTTTGCATTATCTTCAGTGCGGTGAAAGGCGGCGTTTGTGTTTGTGCAGAGCTTGACGGGTAGACATTTGCTGGTTACAATATGGACAAATAAAAACTTTCTGTTTGCTGCTTGCATGTGTGTCTGTAGTCTGTGGTGTTGCCCCGTTGCCCTGTGTTGCACCTTTGCCCTGTGTTGCCCGTTGCCCTGTGTTGCACCGTTTGCCCTGTGTTGCCCCCTTGCCCTGTGTTGCACCGTTGCCCTGTGTTACACCGTTGCCCCGTGTTGCCCCTTGCCCTGTGTTGCACCCTTTCCCTGTGTTGCACCCTTGCCCCGTGTTGCCTGTGGTGTTGCTCCCTTGCCCTGTGTTGCCTGTGGTGTTGCACCTTTGCCCTGTGTTGCCTGTGGTGTTGCACCCTTGCCCTGTGTTGCCTGTGGTGTTGCTCCCTTGCCCTGTGTTGCCTGTGGTGTTGCTCCCTTGCCCTGTGTTGCCTGTGGTGTTGCTCCCTTGCCCTGTGTTGCACCCTTGCCCTGTGTTGCCTGTGGTGTTGCACCCTTGCCCTGTGTTGCCTGTGGTGTTGCTCCCTTGCCCTGTGTTGCCTGTGGTGTTGCACCCTTGCCCTGTGTTGCTGTGGTGTTGCTCCCTTGCCCTTGTGTTGCCTGTGGTGTTGCACCCTTGCCTGTGTTGCCTGTGGTGTTGCTCCCTTGCCCTGTGTTGCCTGTGGTGTTGCACCCTTGCCCTGTGTTGCCTGTGGTGTTGCTCCCTTGCCTGTGGTGTTGCACCCTTGCCCTGTGTTGCCTGTGGTGTTGCACCCTTGCCCTGTGTTGCCTGTGGTGTTGCTCCTTGCCCTGTGTTGCCTGTGGTGTTGCACCCTTGCCCTGTGTTGCCTGTGGTGTTGCACCCTTGCCCTGTGTTGCCTGTGGTGTTGCACCCTTGCCCTGTGTTGCCTGTGGTGTTGCACCCCTTTCCCTGTGTTGCCTGTGGTGTTGCTCCCTTGCCCTGTGTTGCCTGTGGTGTTGCACCCTTGCCTGTGTTGCCTGTGGTGTTGCACCCTTGCCCTGTGTTGCCTGTGGTGTTGCTCCCTTGCCCTGTGTTGCCTGTGGTGTTGCTCCCTTGCCCTGTGTTGCCTGTGGTGTTGCTCCCTTGCCCTGTGTTGCTCCCTTGCCCTGTGTTGCCTGTGGTGTTGCTCCTTGCCCTGTGTTGCCTGTGGTTGTTGCTCCCTTGCCCTGTGTTGCCTTGTGGTGTTGCTCCCTTGCCCTGTGCTGCCTGTGGTGTTGCTCCTTGCCCTGTGTTGCCTGTGGTGTTGCTCCCTTGCCTGTGTTGCCCCATTGCCCTGTGTTGCCCCCTTGTCCTGTGTTGCGCCCTCGCCCTGTGTAGCCTGTGATGATGTCCCCTTGGCCTGTTTGCCCTGTGATGGTGGTGCAGTGCTCGTGGCCTTCCTCTTACGCCCAGTGCTGGCTGCCGCACTATAGGAGTGGTCAGCAAAGTCAGATGCGTCTGAGGCATCGGGTGGTGCTTGCTTATGCACCCACTGCCAGACAGGTGTCATGTCAACCGCTTTCCTAACGAACCAGCTTATGACAACACGCCTGAGGTAGCGTTCAAATCTTGTCGGCGCGAGTAAGTACATTGACATTGAAAGACCAGAGCGTGGTCCAGTCAGTACTTGGAATAGCCTTTCATCCAGTGCAGCAATAACAGAGACGACAACCACACAAGCCCACACACATTGCTGCAAGTTTGGATGGGATAGTTCTTGCATCTAGCTCCGCATACGTGGTTGTATCCCACAGGGGTTGGGGTGTGCATCAACTGAAGAGATACATCCTTCAGCTGATGCAGTCCAAAATGCTGGGTGTACTCAGACAGCACCTGCAACATATCTGGTGGGTAGCTCCACCCATTGCTGTCACAATATTTAATGACAGGGCGGACAAACAAATCAATGGTTATGAGGACCCAGTGGCTACCTGATCTTTGGGGGGTTGAAAAATACACAGAATTGTCTGGGTTCTTACCCACATTAGCTACAAGAACAAGCTCTGTATGTTGTTAAGATCTCTCCGTCTCATCATCTGTGCCAGCTCATCTGGTGTTGATGCCGAGATGCATAACGCCAGGGAGGTATCCTGCGCCTCGTTGATTCTGTCCATGAGCCACACGACGTGGCTGGAGCACAGCCATCCGCCCGGACCCTCCCCACACAGACGGGCCAACTCGTCTGGGGTGCTACCTGCAAACAAAAGAGATCTTACGGTGATCAAGAGATCATCTACGCTGCCAAAGTATTTTTCATAGCACTAACTTGTTCTGCCTTTTGCAGGCACAGAATGCTGCACTGAGGACACTGAAGTATGGAAAAGATACCGATGGTGGGTGATGGGGGGGGGGGGGGGGGGGGGGGCAACTGGCCAAATTCTGATTTTCCCCTGTGATTGAATCGGGGTGGTGTGTGTGTTTGGGGTTGGGGGGGGGGGGGGGGGGCAGGGTCGGACCTTGGGGGGGGGGGGGGGGGGGTTACCTGGGTTCCGGAACCATCCCCCTCCTGCCGCAAAAAAAAAGAGAGAGAGGAGAGAGAGAGAGGGGGGATGGAAGAGAGAGGAGAGGAGAAGAGAGAGAGAGAGAGAGAGAGGTGTGTGTGTGTGTGTGTGTGTGTGTGTGTGTGTGTGCGTGTGTGTGTGTGTGTGTGTGTTTGTGTGTGTGTGTTTGTGTGTGAGTGTGTGTGTTTCATTTTTAACATCAGTGTTTCGACAGTAATTATCAATTTTTGTTCGTGTGTTTTTTTTTCTTTCTCCCCTCAACTTGCTATATTATACCTCAAAAAGTGGATATTCACTGTTGTAATAACCTTTTTAACCGAGTGTGTCAATTAATTTCATCCTTCCTATGATGAAATTTGTCAAAAGCAATATGTGAGAGAGAATGGGGAGTTAGTGATAACGCAACAAAGTGCAAACTCCTTGGGGTAAGATAAAGTGTATCTAAACATAAGTCATTGCCTGTAGTGTTGTTGGTACATGATCAAAATCTAAGCCAAATTTTGGGAAAGTACAATCATTCTACTTTTGTTTAACTGTTTTTATGTTTTTTCTTACTAGTTTTAGTTTGTCATTTTGTATCAGCATGTAATTATAGTGTTGTGTCCCTAGATCTCACAAGAGGCCGCACTTATCTGTCAGACATGGTACTTCTGCGGGAAAACACAATTGTTTTCAGGCCAATGTCCTGTGCAAGATTCTCCCAACTGCTCCAGGAGAAGCTTTCTTTGCCTTTTCAGATACGTTGTTGTCTTCAGCTTCAGGGAGTGTTGCCCCCTGACCCCACAAGGGGCTATGTCCCTTGACCCCGCCAGGGGGCAAGCCCCTGGGCCCCCTCAAATATAGTTGTAACCCCCCTCTTTCCACCCCAGGTCCGGCCCGGGGGGGGGGGGGGGGGGGGGGGGGGGGGGGGGGTTGGTTGAGCTGTGCATTTTGATTTAATTTCAAAGATTGGGGGACCATGGACAAGAGGATGTGCAATTATGATGTATTATCCCCGACAAGAACCCAAGGACTGAAAGTTGGCTCTGCCATAATTTACTCTAAAAAATCAAGGGAGGTGGGAGAATAACACCCCCAACCCCCAACTACCTCCCGGCTAGTCTTTTTGTCCTAATACTGGCCCGCATCAGGAGAATATTTTTGGTTCTATAAATAGAAACAAAATAGGGAGCCTGAAATAAAAAAGACATTACTGAAAACACATGATATAACAACAAACAACAAATGCATGAATTGACAGACTATAGTTTTGATGAAAGTATGACAACAGGTAAGGACATTAAATGTAAGTAAAAAATACACAATTATTAAAAAATATTATTTTCCCTCAGGTAGCAATGTCATTTTCACATGCACCCATGGGAAAAAGGCACTTTGACGTTTGTATTCCATTTCCTTACTCAGCCCACTTGTACACTGAGTACCAGGCCTGTTTGGGGTTTTGTTGCTGTTTTGTCAAAGGGTGTCTTTGCACCTGTCTTTTACACGATTGAAACCGAATTCAACTATGCTGAATCAACAGAGACAGATCACATACATGCACAAACACAAATGCATAGTGTCATTCCCTAGCCTGGTAGAACCTCTCTTGCTGGGTGATTCCAGATGAGGTCCTGGAACTCTACCAGGAAGTCAGGGTGAAGCCGATCTGCGTGACCTACTGGAGCACATTCGGCCTGCCGAAGTTGTGGGGAAACCATCTTTGTTCCTCCCGGAACTTGTGCGGGTTCTCGAACCGCCTCTCTGGAGATGCAGATAAAAATACTGTGTTATGCTTTCTGTATGTTATGTTATATTAGATAAAAAAAGGTATATTGTCCAAAACAATTATCATGCAAACACTGCAAACTTACATTTCATGTGTTCCTGTTGTAGAAGGACTCAGGAGTTGGTTTATAAACCAACAATTAAATTACTCAAAATGAAAATAACGATAAAATACATGTACTGGTACATGTAGTATACAAGTTTTTAAAAAAAATGCTATCAGTATCACTATATCAAAAACTTCCCAACTTTTATTCCTTGAACGGAAGTTATGATGACACGTGGACAAATTATGATTTGAACCAGTACTTGATCATTATTGCATTTATTCAAATCATATAACACAATGATTCTGTTCAATTTTCATACTTCAACACCAAACTGAATTTGCTTCAGTTATGTTTAAAGATTAATGGTTTTGTGTAAAAGACTACCTGCACAGTGAGTAACATTTAAAACTCAGCGCATTTGTTTCAAAATCTTTGGATAATGATCTTGAATGCACACACAAAGATGGAGTGAGGGAAGCCCCAAGATATAAGCCTCATGGTAAGATTGACAGACAAAATTAAGAAGCAGTAGCATAGGAAGACATTTGGGACTGAGGTTGGCCAAGCTGGTCGGATCAGAATTTTTGCTCTCAGTGATCCCAATAAATAAATTGGGAACAGGGAAGGTGTGTGTGTGGGGGGGGGGGGTGGGGGTGGGGGGGGGGGGCATGGGGGGGCTAAGAGGCATGCTTTTTTCAGCACAAGATCGGGATACCTCAAGCAGGGGAGGGGGGGGGGGGGGGGGGGGGGGAGGGAGGAGGAGGGTATCCTATTCCACTGAGAAGTATGATAGTGAGGATGTAAATCATATTAGATTATATGAATCAGGATAGTTTTCAAGATATGAGATCTACAGGAGAAACAGTGAGAGATCTATAGTTCTCAGCCCATAACCAACCAAAATAGTAATGTAGTAAATCACGCAGGCACAGACACACACAATCACAAAATCAAGTTATGTAAAGCCCACTGATTTGACTACGGTACTCACCAGTAGTTGGCTGAGGTGAAGATACTGTAATGGGGGGCCCCCCTACCTGTGGAGACCTGATCTTGTCTGGAGTGCTGACCGTTTGTCGTACATCGTTTGTCTCGACCGTTGCAAGATGGCGCTCCCGCCTCCTGGACGTGGTGTCTGCTTACCAGAATCTATACATATCCCCTCTACAAGTTAATTGCCAGCCCAATGCAAATTTCCCACTAGTGACTGTTTGTGCTTGGAAAATGTAGTAATGGAACACTAACTTTAATAAACTTAAAGGGGTTCAACAACTGACTCTTTGGAACTAAACCCTTCCTTCCTTCACCATGAAACCACAACTGAAGACCCAATGTCCCTGGGTTGGAACTATAAATAATAACTTAATTAAACTACAACTTGAACAAATTGTGACAACTGATTGATGGACTGTCTGTGACTTGGACCATTTACTAACATGACCTCAGACTGTTGAGCACAAAGTCTCTGAGGTGCCTAGGCAGATGTCGTTTACGGACAGGGCGCCCGACTGGTGGTGGACCGATGCAGTCTCAGATGCCATAGCTGGGCTCTGGGGTGACCCTACAGCCGGGTCCTCCTGGAGAGTTGAGGAGGAAGGTGCTAACACTGCCCTCTCTGGTGTAAGAGTGTCCTGAGAGAATGGCTGTGGCCCCGTCTCTGTCTGCTCCGATGGGTTTCCAGATGCCGGAGTCACTGGTGAAGACACAGGGGTTAACAAGGAACTAGGTGACGCTTTCAGACTGATATCCTGCTCTGTACTATCAGATATATCTGTGACCCCCTGTCGTGGAAGTACGTGATCAGTATGTCGTTTCAGCATTTGACCACTCGACAACCCTACCACATATGATAATGGTCCTGTCAGCTTCCGAATCACTCCAGGCAGCCACTTTGGTCCGATTGCAAAGTTCTTGGCGTAAACCAGATCACCCACCTGGTAGGTTCTCATGCTCGAATGGTCATGATTCAGCTTCTGCTGCAACTGTTTCTGAACCACCTTTTGCTCCATGCATGGTTGGAGGATATCAAACCGAGTGCGCACCTTTCTGTTGAAGAGGAGCTCTGCTGGAGACCGACCGGTCGTTGTTTGTGGAGTCACCCTGTACCTTGACAAAAACCGCGACACCCTTGTCTCGATGGATCCTTGGTTAACTTTTCTCAACCCCTGCTTCACGGTTTGCACAGCGCGCTCAGCTAGACCATTCGTGGATGCATGGTAGGGAGCTGACTTGATATGCTTGATACCATTCTTCTGCAGAAAATCTTCAAACTCTGCACTGGTGAAACATGTGCCGTTATCCGATACTAGGATTTCTGGCACTCCATGAGTAGCAAAGGACTGTCGCAGCTTTTCTATAGTGGCCGCCGAAGTGGATGAATTCATTGGGTATGCCTCAATCCATTTTGAGTGTGCATCGATGATGATCAGAAACATCTTGTTGAGAAACGGTCCTGCATAATCCACATGCAGTCTACTCCATGGACGATTTGGCCATTCCCATGGGTGTAAGGGTGCCGGGCTAGGCATGTTGCGCTGTGTTTGGCAGATGGAACAGCTGCGTACAGTGTCTTCAATCTCTTTATCCATGTTCGGCCACCAGATGTAGGAACGAGCTAAGGCTTTCATTCGGGTCATTCCAGGATGTGACTCATGCAGGTCCTGCAACAGACGCTCACGGCCTTTCGGTGGGACCACCACCCGTGTGCCCCACAACACACATCCGTCTGCGATGCTCAGTTCACTGCGCCTAATCCAGTAAGGTTGAAGTGTCTCCTCATGGTAACTGTCAGGCCACCCTTTCAGAGTGTATTCCTTGACTCGAGATAATACTTTGTCTTGGTTTGTCCACTGCCGAATCTGTGTAGCCGTGACTGGCATGGTTTCAACTTGCTCTATCAGTAGCACCGTTTCTCCCTGATCCGCTTGCCTTTCTTCGGTCACCTCGAGGGGCAATCCTCTCCTGTGTACGTTTTCAGTCGCCGCCCACATTTCTGCAAAGGCAGATAAGTCCCTCCTCTTTTGACCTGCCTCCAAGTTTCTTCACTGATCACGGTGAGAGATGCTCCTGTGTCAATTTCCATCTCGACTGGAATACCCTGTATGTATATCGTCACCAGGTATGGTTTTTCTTTGCTCTGTGTTTTATACACTGTGTACACCTCACTGTCATCATCTGTCCTCTGTTCAAAATCATCCACGTTTCTGACAACTCCACTACCCCAAGTACTTCGTCCCCGACGATTCTTTGTTCTTTCTTGATACTTTCGGCACTGTCTTTGAATATGTCCTTTTTCCTTGCAGAACCAGCACTCAATGTCTCTTTTGTCTGTACTCTTCCTGTGTCCCTTGATGCTCTCATTGTTCTGCTTCGCTGAACGGTCTACCCTGAAGACACTTTTAGCTTCACTGTCAGTGGGATTTGCAGTTGCACTTCCCTGTATGTCTGCTGCGCTCTTTTCGGCCTGTTCCATGGCTGTTGCTATTTCGAAGGCCCTGGCAAAGGTCAAGTCCGTTGTTGCCAGCAGGCGTCGTTGTGTGCGGTCATTGTTGATGCCGCACACCAACCGGTCCCTGAGCATACTGTCCAGTCCCTCTCCAAAGTTACAGTCTGCCGACAGCCTACGTAACTGACTAACATAGACTGCTACAGTCTCGTCGGAGCCTCGACTTCTTGTGTGAAACTTAAAACGCTGTACTATTTCCGAGGGCTTGGGCTTGAGGTGGTTTAACACCACCTCTTTCAGTTGTGTGTACGTTTTACCACCGGCTTAGCTGGGGTCGTAGGTCACTCATGAGCTTGTAAGTGGCCCCACCACATGCACTCAGAAGAATGGCTTTCTGTTTCCCTGCATCATCAATGTCATTAGCCGCAAAATAGTGTTCCATTCTTTCCACATACTTTTCCCAGTCTTCCCCCCTATCCAGCCCAAACTCAGCTAGTCGTCCCGAACGTCGCCATCCTCGTCGCCAATGATATGACTACGGTACTCACCAGTAGTTGGCTGAGGTGAAGATACTGTAATGGGGGGCCCCCCTACCTGTGGAGACTGATCTTGTCTGGAGTGCTGACCGTAGTCGTACGTCGTTTGTCTCGACCGTTGCAAGATGGCGCTCCGCCTCCTGGACGTGGTGTCTGCTTACCAGAATCTACTACACCCACCACCAAAGAAATTCACACCGAAATGAACATACATCATAGAGAAGACAGGACTGGAAGGGGATTGCGCTTTTGAAAAAAAAGCTAGAAAAGTCAAAAGGTAGAAATTAAGAATAAGAGGTTACTGCAGCATAAAGCGAAAGTAGGTCTCGCACACAGAAAAGCCGTCACCTGGACCACAACAGTTGCTACTATTCAGTATACATACCTTGTCAACATTTCTGAAAAGAAGACAGATGTATTTAAGTATTGTTTTCACCCTTACGTTTTTTATTACACAGTTCAACAGTCACAGTTCATGGAATGATTTTTCCAAAGTCGCTCACACAATTGCATACTCTCCTACATGACATTCAATTCAATTCAATTCAATCCAATGAACTTTATTATCTCAGATGAGAAATTTAAATGTGGCAACCTCTGGATTTCATATTAAACATCGTAAAACAGTCAGTTCTAATACACAACATGAACACTTTCATAAAAAATAGCTAACAACATTAAAATACTCACTCGCGCTTACACACACACACACACACACACACACACACACACACACACACACGCACGCAAACACACACTACACACACACACACACGCACACACTCACACACACACACACACACACCACACACACACACACACACACACATCAAAGCCAATGAAATCAGTACCACATAATTTGCACAATTGCATACCACACACACAACACACACACACACACACACACACACACACACACACACACACACACACATCAAAGCTAGTTAAAACAATACTACATTTCTCATGACTTAAAACAATATAGATTAAATCGATTATATATGAGACAAAACTATATCTTAAAACACCAAGTTCCAATTAAGCACAAATCAGCTACACTTCATTGTCCATATCCACATACTACAAATATAACACACAATTATTTATTGTCCTAACTCACGACCAAATCAATTTTGCGAAACCTTTCATCCACGCCCACACATGAACATATATTATTACATGCAGCACAAAATATCCCTTAGGTTTGAGGGGTGTGGGAGGGGGGGAAGGGGGAAAGGAGCGCACGTGCGGCCACACACCTTGCATACTCTGGCACGTGTGCATACACACATTACAGATGCAAAGTCATTAACAGCTCCATCCTCAGCAGAATGAAAAGAATCATTGATTTAAAAGGTGAATTGACACAGGGATAAAACTCCTTTTTGTTCAGAGCAGTTTACATTTTGGTGTACTGTATTGTCTTCCAGAGTGTAAAAGTTGATAATGCTTGCTGAGACAGTGACTGCTGTCACTTGCAATTGCCTGTGCCTTTCGAAAATACTTTACGTTCATACAAGACATTCAGATCGTTCTGCTTCACACCACTATCTTGCTGCAGACCTTCACGATTTTGTTCATCACATTCTTGCATTTCACAGTCAAGCTTCCATACCAGCATATAATTATAAAGGAGAAGGTTAAAAACAGATTCAATGAAACATCTGTAAAATCCTTGCAAAACTTTGCCATTTAAATTGAGGCTTCTGAGTTTTCTGCAGAAAATATATCCTTGAATAGTTCATAACAGCAGTGGTGTCAGTGCCAGTTGCAAACTTACCAAAGCAATCAATTTGCACAATTTACTTACCTCTAGACTGATGAGCCATGTCGCCAAAAATCGTGAAAAACACGTAGAACTTGAAGATGGAAGCAAAATCGCAACACTGTCAATCGCACACGTTGTGTCTCAGAAATCACAGGAAACGAAAGTACGCTAAACCGGAAATGAGATGTATAATTTATTCATGGGTCAAAGTTCAGCCAATGAATGGCCGGCTGTCACTTCCTTGGTCTCCAAGTATTGTTTTATTTTCAAGAATCTGCCCTCACCTGCAGCCATGGTGGATCTAAACCGCGGTTTTTGCGCGCTTACGACGTAGCCTAATGCGTTTACTGTTTCCCTTTTTTAATTAAATTTCCAGATATACACTTTAAATGAAATACATCATGGACTAGAAGGTTTATTTCTAAAAATAAGTGTGTTGTGACATCAAATGACGTCAAAGACGTCACTTTTCGCTAAGCTGGTATACCAGCAACGGATTTCACCCGGATGTGTGTTGTGGCATCAAATGACGTCATTTTTTGCCTAAGCTGGTATGCCAGCAACCGATTTGACTGAGCAACAAATTTGACGCGACACACCGCCTTGATGGCGGATGCTTAATATAAAAAAAAAACAAAAAAAACAACAACCCAGCAAAAAAGACAGAGAGGCGTTTCGATGCATCAGAAAGCACATGGTAAGGTGCCATTATCATTTATCATGGACGGAGGGGAATGCAGAAACACAAACAAACAAACGAACAAACAAATAAACATATTAACAAATAAACCGTTGGACTGACCACATTGCAAACTGTTCGGTCAGAGACCAAAGCATTGGTACACCAGCGATGGCAAACTGTTCTTCAGTGTGGTTCTCCACATTGGATAGAATAAGATTATCATGTATGAATCATGATTTTCACAGGTTCTTTTTTTTTCAAGTCTAGAATGGCAGCAAGACCTATAATCTAGAAGTACTTGCACGGCTTTATTTCTATTCAACAATTTATTGATTTGTTTTAAATAAGCACTAACTCCCACTCAAATCGCCTCCAGAAAAATCGACAATATTATGCCTATGCGCAAGGTCATCATTACGCAAGGGAAGCTATCCAATTGAAGACAACATTATAGAGGAAGAGTTATATGACCATACCCATCTCAAAATGGCGGTACTTTGAACTTCACAGATTGTGCGGTAAACTAAAACTTGAAAGTTTAACATTATATAGCATAATTTGTAATTTATTTTCGGCATGTATTTTTTTGAGGGGTAATTGTAAAGTTTAGTATACTAAACTCACGGGCCAGTTTGCCGCCGTGCCACCGTGCCGACTTTTGAGCACTCTCTCAGCCCTTCGGGCTTACGTTTCTTCAGCCTTCGGCATTATCTTCTTCTTCTTCTTCCAGATGGGGATGTTTAACCTGCCCCGTGCCCACAGTCTTCAAGTAGACTATTCTGGCACACAGGTTGCATGCATTGTGTTATTTTCGTGTAGCCGGTACTCACCCGTCTTAGGACATGAGCATCGGGATCTTTAGAGTCCGTGTATGGTCTTTAGGGCATGTGACACAGACGATAGCTCAGTTGGTAGAGCGCCGGGCTCGTGATCCTGGGGTTGCGGGTTCGAATTTCGGTCTAGGGGGATTTTTTCCTCGGAGTTAACATTGGTTCTGACTCCATTCCCCTATAGTCGTTCGGATGGGACTATAAACCGAGGTCTCAACCCCATAGCTTCGCTACGGCCTTTATTTTGATGAGATCATCGATCAGACGGGAGTAGACTGGGACACGGTGGCACGGCGGCAAACTGGACCGTACTCTTTTGACTGCTCTCAGCGCATGCGTATGCTACCTATTTCCTGCATTTCCGAAGTAAACAACGATGTCGAAGACTGAGTAAGTCCGTGAAAAATGGACAAATCTAAAGAAGGAGTGGTCTTAGAGCTTAGCTGAGGGGTTGCATTCGACTCAGCGCATCGAGGTTAGTGTAAAAACACCCTGTATGTTTTCATTTGAACGGCCCGTGAGTTTAGTATACTAAACTTTACAATTACCTGATTGAGGCACTCCGTACCTTTCTAAAGTTTACGTGCATAGTCTGAGCTAGCCTATGACTGGACCAACGGTTACGAAAAAAAAAAAAGGATATATACTATACAGAAGGGGCGTTAAAAAGCCTAAATGGGCCGAGTTGTATTTGATACAACGCCCCTGATCCTGATCCTGATCCTGATACTAATTTTATGGAGAATCTTTAGCACGGAAAGAAAAGCAAAAGGGGATGGGGGGAGGGGGGTCATAGGTTTTGCCGATTTTTGAGTGACCCCA
>JAFLJL010004445.1:0-16774 GCA_018398815.1 Conus ventricosus
ATACTTAAATCTATGGGGCTTGTCACTTTAAAGCCTAACATTTTAGCTAGCTCTTTATAAAAATAAGTAATCTCTCTTCTTCAGGTTTGAATGTTAACTTGTTTCAGATTTGCATTGTTAAGTTTGAGAGTAATGCGAATTACTCATTGCTTCTTTTAGTGAGCAAAACCCATAATAACCATCAGGTAGGGTTTAAAACTGGCTAATTTGTCCCTGCTTTATTAACTTTTGAATCTTATTATTCTCCTTGGATTCCTTATATTAAACCATACGACTTTGTAAAATATTTCATGGAGCGCGACTGTTTGGCCCCGCAATTGTTATCAATAGCATGTTCTAAAAACGAAGGACGGTCTTGAGTTGTTATTGTTACAAACATTTTTTAAAACAAATTAAAAATGAGTGCATTCAAATATATGATGCAAAATATTCTGTTGGGCCGCACTACAATCTTAAAAATATAGCAACTGATACTCTTGACATTGCTGTGACCCAGACTGCCTCTTTTCATAAAAGGTGAGTACTCCATTGAAGAGCTATCTTAACCCCCCTATTGAAAACGAGCACATCCAGAAAGCGTGGTTTAGTCATCCGATGCAGTTTTATCAGAACCAGTTAAACTTTGCTGTGTCTTGTGCATCAACTGGGTGTGGAGTGTCGTATGCTGATCATTTAAATCACCATGATCCTTTGGTGAGGTCAGTGTACAGATTTCATTTTTATTACACCTTCAGACGTATTTTGACTGAACTGCAAGCTCCATTACCAAATGACAAACCATTTAATCCATTTAGCAACAGAATAGACATGAAGGCTTTTGAAAGGATCTGTAACGAATTCAATATTAACATCAAGACAGGCTTTAGACAAAAGTTGGATCATAATCATGGCCTAGGCGTCATTTATTTTCGGGGCACGCACAGAAAGTATAACTATGACTGGCGTTCTCCTTTCAAAATTGTTCGGCCCTGGTCCATAGAGCAAGAGCATAAAACAGCATGGACAACATTTATCTTAGACACTTCTAAGGGCCTAACTAGGGCGGGAATAGAACGAATAAACGACTCTATTCGTACTTACGTTTGGTGTTTGCTAGGCTCGCAAGCACAGGCAAGATCGAGCATAACTGATCCTTCTACTGGCTTTGACGCGCAAAAACAATACTTAGCAAATTTAGAGGACGCCATTAATTCTACAGTTGATTTACCTTCAAGTATTCAAAGGTACCAACATGTTTTACAAAACGCAAGATCGAAAGTAGACTTTGCTGTTGGCACTGGTTTATACATGCTGCCTTCTGACCTCAGACTCCAGGTAGGAATAATAATAAACTATAATAATGAAATTCTTATAGCAGGCAATGAACAGAAGGTTGGGAAAAACGACATAAATTCTGAGCCAGTAATATTACAAACAATAAAAGAACACCCAAGATTAAGTCATCTAATCCCGAAGTCCAAACCCCCAAAGCATTGAAGACTCAGCAAAGCTCGCGGACTCTGCTCGCGATGACCATGAATATGAAAAGACAGCGCTTGTTCTTGGTTAAATGGAATAGGATTAAATTGGTTTTTTCTTACTAAAATAGTAACCCAACTATTACGAGGAACTAATGGCCCATAAGTGCTCGGCCATAAAGCCAAACTAATTTGCTTGCTGTAGACAAAAGCCAGATGATACAATATCCCCAATTTTCCCGGTAAGGTTCTTTAGCTTTACTGGCTAAATTTTTTAATAAATTTGCAAGATGATCAAGGCTGTTTTTTTTACCCATGATTTCATTCAGGCGAGATGGATGGCGATGGCGGCGGAGGCACTGAACTTTGCCCTCCACCCACCGCCTGTAATAGCCATCACCTGTGTACTTATTGCCAAATCTAAGGCAGTTATAAACGCTTGCTAATGTGTCGACCTTCGCTCTCTAAACAGCAGTTTTTAATTCAGTTCTGCTAGCGTTGAGTCTAATATAAAATTTTTCGGATTAGTTTTCTTATTATATTCACTTAGTTCGTAAGTGGTCTCGGTTAGTAGTTAGCTTCTAGTCTTGCTGAATCTTTCTTGTCATGATCTTTTTAGTCTGTGGGTTATTCTTGCTTTAATATCATGCCCTAAGTCGGCGTCATCAGCCTCAACGAGTTTTTCTTTTTCTCTTCTTATTTGCCCATTCTAGTTCACCTAGTTTTGCCTAAATTGTTTTGTTAATTTCGCCTCTGATTGGTTCTTAAAAACAGCATGATCAAGGCCGCTATTTCTCGCATGGGGATAGCGGTGGAGTCGTGTATTAGTCTTTTAACGCTGTTTCTTCTGAAAAACTGGGTTTCTGGTTATATTGCATTTTATGATTTCTCTGCCGATTGATTTAATTCTTTAAGTTCCATGTTTTGTATTTGGTTTAGCTGTTGGGAGTGTTCCTGCAGAGTGTTTTGAAGGTTTAGCCAACTGCATCTATTCTATTTTCGGTCTAACAAGGCCAAGGCGATTTTGATCTTTCACACTGAGTCTTTGTATAATTGTACCTTGCGCTAAAAAAATTAGATGGGTCGGGTTTAGTTGTAGCCGACACAAGGTTGTGCCCTTGATCGTTTTTTCAGACCATAAATGACCATCTTCTAATTCGAAAATCATTTGGGTCGATAAATTCGGGAGGTTTCTGGGGCCTAATTTTGTAAAAAGCTTCGACCGTACCTGCTGTTAATTCACGGCCCGCATTGAGAGCGTTGAGCGATGCTGTGTCAAAGGTATCATTTCACTTCATGTCGTCGCAAGGATCATAAAAATCATAATCTTCTTCTCCTTCAATTCCTGAATGTTTTTAATAATTAAACTTATTATTTTGCTTCTTAAAACTGCCACAACAAGCAACATGGCTCGATTCTTGACCACGCATAGAAGTTTGAATCGAGACCCATGGCGTGAGGGATATAATCGGAATATTTATTGTTTCCAAATAATCCATCTACTTTTGATGCAGATCAAATTCTTACTGTCAAATTTCCAGAACAAGGAGCAAATGATTGATTGTGCCAGGCTCTGCGAGTCTTACTTTTCAAAATAGAACTCGCTTCAACAACAGGTCCCAACAGGACCGTTGGCTACAGAATCTGGGGCGGGCAATCGTTAAGAAAATTTCTATAAAACTTGAGGGGCAAGAAATATTTTCTTTACAAATGCGACATATTTTTAAAACATATTCTGAATCTATGGCTAACCGCGGAATGAAAGGGCTGTCTTGCGTTTACAAGGAATCGAAAATGAAAGAAGCACTCAAATCTTAGAATAGGCGCCGAAGGAGTATACTAAAGACGGTAAAAGTATAATGCAGCTGTAAATTTTGCGTATGGAAATCGCTTTTTCCATCCCCTTAGATTTTGAGTGTTTTAAAAGCGCATGCACCGTACTTTCAAGGAGCGTTAAAAGACAGATTGTCATATGAACTAACTTTTAATGAAATTCAAACGTGTTATCTGATCATCAGACTCCGGAGCAAAAGTACAGCATTCGGGACATGCTCTTAGAGTTTGACGTAGTAGTTAGCAAACCCATTCTTTGCAGAGCTGATTGAGCAAAAATAATCAGAGATAAAATTAGTAAGTTTTTATTACGACTGAGTGATTCATCATACAAACATATCCCAGAAGCAGTGCAGACACTATATGGAATTTTAGTTTTAGCGTCGCTGCCATGATCGCTTAAAGGTTTTTTTATTCGCTGTTGAAGATGAAGAACCGTTCATAAAGAGCAACTGTGAAAAGTTTTTTATTCCCTAAAATAACGAAAGTGCTTGTTCGATGAGGGTAGTAGTCCTAACCAAATTCGCTAGCGGGCTTAAACATTATCAGCATTTTGATGAAATAAGAAAACTGTTTGGCGGCGGGAGGTGTAGAAAATCCATCTGTGACCTTGCGTCTTAAAAGATTACATCTTCACAATGTTTGGCTTGATGATTATTTAACAACGAAATACGGTTTATCGGATTGAACCTAAGGTCAACAGAGGATATTCAGTTGCATGGAAGCGGGAGGAGCTGGAGAGACGTAATAAACATTCAATCAAATTGTAAAGAAGAGAAAGCCGATATAAACCGCTTAATGTACATTTGTTTTTATTATATGATGCGCAGTGAAGATTGAGGAAAACAGATGAAAAGATGTAGTATACTAAATTATTTTGTATTTAAAAAAAAGCATGTCTGTTCAGGTTTATCCAAATGTGCCTACAGCGCCGCCAAAAGAAGAGATAGTAGAATACCCCTAAACTTAATAACCGTCAGATTAACCAAAACAATACAACAAATGCAGAAAGTTACTAGAGCAGACCTTTCAAAATACAGCAAAAACACAAAACGAAGGTTATTCTGCTGCCTTTAATGTGTACATATGTTATTACTGGAGCATCAACTATAAGTGCTCTATCAGCAGAACGAGTGTTGGTCTCTCTTAGCAACGGGCATAGGCGCACACGCTGCTTTCCTCTAGGAGGTTTGTCTTTAGCTACGGCCTGTGTTCAATTAGCTGTAAGTGCGGCTGGCAATAATAAATTAAAAACTAAACTCCAAAAAGCACCACAGCTATGGTTCAACTAATAACTGCTAAAAACTTAGCTCGTTCAAAACTGACAATTAAATAAAGCGCTAGTTGCTCAAACATCACGGCATGAAGAAATTTTCGTTTACAGGCCGATTTTGATGATACATTAAGAACAAAAGTGGATCTTCAACAGAAAGGCCGAGGACAAACTTTTTCTCAAAACAGCAAGACGCCAGAGCAGACATAAAACAGGAAATGCTTAAAAAAGTAAACGAGACATTAAACTCTGGTTCTAAAACCGCTACACAGTAACAACACCGAAAGGTGTTTTACTTTAGTTTATGAGTCCAACACAAAAAGACCGTGATATTGATTCTGATTAATTTTTTTTTTTTTAATTTAAATAAATATTTTTGAGTTAGAAAAGAAGCTCAAACATAGGCTAAGTATATGAAGGGACAAGACGAATTGTTTGTATAGGAATGCTTGAGAGAGAGCGTTTTTTTCAAGAGCACTGAATGATTATGTGATTTAAAAGTTAATTGATCCAGCATACGTCGCGGGCAAGCGTTGGACAGCTATTTCTCAAGTTCAAGTAAACTAACAATAGACCCGCCAGTTAAAGTAATGTTAGCTGTTTTATTCGTACTTTATAAACGCAATAAAATTGAAGAAAATCTAGAAGTATTGGGTATCAACCTAACAAACAGACTTTTCTTTCTCATAACGGACTCTCTTAACACCCGGTTGGGAGACGAACTGCTGGCAAGTTTGAGCTGCGGCTGAAGAAGCCAAATGAGAGGCTCTGGTTGGTCAGAGGGCGAAGGTTTTAGAGATTAGATTATAACAGGCTATGTATGCACCGATTGTTGGCAAGTCTTACATTCCCTGCCTCGAGAGTGGTAGCGAATAAAGAGCAGTTCTAAAACATAAAGGAATTCAGACAACAAATGTTTTTGTGGTGTGGGTCTCGCAAAGGCTCTGCATTAATCCCCAAAACGCAGAGAGAGTGTCTAACTATCACCCTTACATCAATGATATTAACTTTAGTGGAATATCCTTTCTGTTAGCACGGATTCATTGATCGGTTTTTTGAAGAACAAACAAACCATTAACTGTTAATGTTTACACATGGGATGTGGAAACAAATCTACTGCCGATGAAGTGTCTAAGAAACAGCCCAACAATTGGCGAACCAGACCATAAATATCATGTTGACTTACTAATGATGTTTTCACCAGCGGGGTCCGTCCGCATTAACATAATACGAACAAGGAGGTAAACTAATGCGAATTACTTCAATAAGATGGCACAACAAGAATTCTGTAGAAAATGTTTAAACAAGAATGTCCATCTGTTCAAGCAGCGTCGCGAATCTTAAGATACACTGTATTGGTCCAGTTGAATGTAATAAGATAATTACGCCCCCACCTGGATCTAAAGTTAGGTTTAAGAAACTGGAAACGGGAATGCAAAATTCACCATATGTTGTTTACGCCAGACTTTGAATCGATCATTGTTCCTTAGGAAGGGCCGCGCCACAAAAACTTCGAAAAACAGTCTTAATGAGAAATCATCTAATTTGTTTCATTTGCTTTCATCGTTGTCAGGTCGGATGGCGTTCATTCAGAGCCAGGAATGATATAGGTGGGCATAATGCTGCAAAATACTTCTAGAAAGCATGCAGAAAGTGCGTAATGACCTGTTCTAATAATCTAAAACTTATCTGAAATCATAATGACACATGATGACAACAACAGTATGACTCAGCCATACAATTGTTGGATTGTGCGGTTTAGGCCTCTCATTCAGACGCAGAGAATCCGACAGTAAGAGACATGATCACATTAGCGGAAAGTCAGAGGAGCGGCGCATAACAAATCGCAATCTTCAACTAAAGTTTGTTCCTAAGGGACATTGGAAGCTGCCCATTTATTTCACAAACTTGCGAGATTTACGACTCTCATCTTAATAATGGAAAGCAGTGGACGATGCCTTCAGGGTGTCTTCTGCATTGCTCAAATCATCAGAAAAGTACATGTGTTTCACTTTAAATTAACATGTCTTTTTTATGACTCTATGCAGACATGATGGGTTCATTAGAGTCACGGCTATGGTCTTGAAAGTCTGCCAAATAACGGCAAGATTGTTTTGATCAACTCTTGTTAAGAAAGGGTGTTTTTACCTTATGAGTTACATGACTGTTGGGAAAGTTTGATGAAGAGACGATCGACATAAAGGACGCGTTCTTTTCTAGCCTTAGAGGAAAGGACATCAGTGATTCTGATTACAAGCATGCTCAAGTTGCGTGCGCAGAAGTTAGAGTGTAAAAACAATTGGAGACTTCAAGTGATCATAATTGATGGCCGATGTATGTTTGTTGGCAGAGTCTTTGAAAATTACTAGAAAGACCTGCATAAAACATATAGCCTGGAGCCCGCGCATTACATTTCTGCGACCGGGATGAGTTGGGACGCTTTCTTAAAGTTTACTGGAGTTACAAATTGATTTATTGTCTGATTTCCCATGATTCAGATGCATTGAATAGGGGTGGGATTTTGCGTTGGATGGAATTAGTATGGCGTCGCTTCTTTAATGTAAAAGCATAAAACAAATAACTTGGACGACTATGATACGAGTAAAAAAGTTCTAACTATCTCATGTATTTAGATGCAAATACAATCTGTAGGTTGGGGCAATGGCGCAATTCACTTCCGTTAAGTAACTTTAAAATGTACACAGGCGGCGATTCCGAATATATTCAAAAGGCATTTAATGTGGTGAGGCAGTTTAACGCCTGATCAACAGCGTGGTTTCATTCTAGAATGTTGACTTAGATATCTCAGGAACTCCATCCCCCACTGCATAATGACTATACATTGCAGCAGAAAAGTTCTAAAGATGGATCCAAGAGAACCGCCTATACTGGCCTAATCTTCGAGGCCAAAAAAAAATTATGTCTGTCATTACAGACTTCTTCATTTTATTTAAGACATGGTTTGAGTTGACAGCTGGTCTTCGCCATATTGAGTTTGATCTAGAAACAGTCATGAAACCATTCATCATGTAGAACATGATCTCGAACTAAATCCGCAGATGCTCAGGAAAAAGGACTTTTTCAAGATGAATGGAAACAACAGCTGTTTTCGGTAAGACTATGGAGGGAATCCGACACAAGAGTTATAGATGTTAGATTGGTCACCAGGAGAGAAATGAAAGCAATTATAGCTGACTTCAAAACCTATATTATTCAGGGACTTTTAGAAGATTTTCTTGATCAGCTTTTTGGCATAATGCATGAAAAAAAAGAAAGTCAAATTAGACAAACCTGTATTTATTGGGTTACTGTTTTAGATTTATTCAAAGCTTTTGATTGGTAGACGTTTCTTTATGAACTACTTTAAGCCCTCGTTATCCCGAGTCAGAGTGCTTTACCAGTTACAGATAGTTTGTTATAGATATCCCTACTGAAGGACATCTATAAAGACTTTGGAAATGGAAAGTTGCTAAAGGGACAGCGGGATGGTATGACACGTCGATTACCCTAAGATTCGCCTTTGCACATTCATCCGTTAATAAGAAGGTTTTAGGAAAAGATGAAGGATGAATTATTGGTAAGGTGATTCAAGGAGTTATGTGCGCGTTAGGTCAAAAATGTACAGTATTTCGAGCAGGAGAAAATCGTAAGGAAAGCAAAGGGAATATCTCGCTGCGTTGTGCAGTTCAAACATATCACATGACAATACAAAGAAGCATTGTTTTGGCATAAGGGACTTGTCATCATGACAACCGTAAAACTGCGATCTATCTAAATGAGATCAAAACACAATACTGTTGTAACAAAGAAGTCATTATATAGAACAATCACAAACGGGTGTTTGTTTAATCAGAGTTTTCATATGCAATTGGGCACTGGAGAACCGTAAATTAATTAAAGCGGAACTGTGCCCGGCGGGATTATCTGCAGTTCTTCCTTCACAAAAGATCTTTGAGGAGCTGGTTGTTTTGTTGTGTCAGTTTCTCGTAAATAATACACGGGCGGATTCATTTTTACAATTCTTTTATTTCGTACGGGTCAACACTCCAAATTGGATCGGTTGCCCTGATGCGAGTGTCCCCTTCTGCTTCCCCCGGTAAATAAAGGTACCTTACTTTCAATCCAAATGGTAATAGTTTGCTGGATGAAGACTCTCCTTCAGCAACATTTATTGTTTTTCTTTTGATTGCTTGTACTGGTTTTAGCCCTTTAAATTCTTCATTATTCATTGCGCGCAAAACTGAGGGCAATCTTCTAACCCATTCTGTGTTGCGAGAATTGTCAATCAGCTCTCTGTGATACTGGTAGGAAAAGTCTTTCGGCTAACTGTTTGTTAAAGTTTTCAACTAAAGCCTGTGATCTGTGAACTCCCGGAATGCCTCTTTTAATGGTAACTCTATGTTTCAACAATAATTGATTCACTTGGCCTTTAAATTCTTTCCCATCATCGACGTTTGAATCATGCGAGGATAAGTTAGTGCCCTCGTTGGTAAATCAGTTGTATACGACAGCAACAGCAAAGCACTCTTTTTGTGTTAATGGCTCCGCATCTTGTATCTTGGAAGCCATGTCAAAGACAGTTAGTGTCGTACTTAAATCTTTTTCCGTCTATCCTATCAGAGGGAAAATATAGAAAATCCATTTGATGGGTGTCGTTTGGAGTTGTATTACACAAAGTGTGGTCTCTGTAATTCTTCTAGGCGCTGGTAAATAATATTTCCAATCGCAGTGTTTTAGGATAACATACATTTGCTGTTTGTTCACAGACTCCAGTCTGCTTTGGCTAGCTTTTAATTGCTGATAAGTCCCTTCCAATTTCCTTTTGGCGAATAAAAGATATTGTTCATTTTTTATCACCAATATAGTGCAACAAGAATACACAACGGTCATACCAAAGGCAATAAACGCGATTTCATGCACTTTGTTTTCTGAGATGTTGATAAAATCACTGAATTTTGGTGGGGCACTGTCTTCGACTGTTTGCCTGTTACTAGAAAATATTGTTTTAAATTGCTTGCGTATCAACATCTTTAAATATGTAAGCTGCATGCCCCTGTTTTATTCAGTGTGTCATTAATAAAATCTAACTGCACAAGCCACTGCATTTCATAGGCGTCTTGTGGCAGCTGCTAGATGCTCCATAGCTTTGTTAGACTATTTCTCTCGCCGTCATCCCGCAGTACTAAATGCGAAATTACTTCCGCTAAAAGCAAGCGCATTCACACACAAGAGCGCCACCTATCATCATTACGAGTGAACCATTTTTTATAAATGTATTTTTTTATTTACATATTTATACTGTCTGGAATTATTCCTTGCATGACTAGAAAATCTTTCGTGGCAACCGAAGCTGCCATGATAGCAATCAGCTTTGGGGGGGGGGGGGGGCGGGGGGGGGAATCCTCAAAGTCTAGTATTGCCAAGATCTGCTGTTTAATTCTTAACATGCTTTTACCAAGCATTGAGTATCCCTACACTTAGTCCTCCAATAACAGGCAGAATGGTATACAAGGTTGGAACAGTTTTTTCGGTGCTCATTTTATAAAATAAAATAATATAATTATTAAAAACATGAACAGTGATGTATCTACTACAGCTACAATGCGCCTAAACCTTCCCGAACATATGATGACCAAGTAGATGATCAAGCTATTATCCCAAAAAGAGAGGCTGTATTCTTTGGCAGCATGTGGGAAAACAAAAACAGTTCCACGGAACTGAATTCAGCATAGAGCAGATTTCAACAATGTCGCAGACAAGACATTTTACAGTAACATAACATGTATGAAGCGCAGCTGGGGGTCTAGAATGGTGAAAAGTGTGGGGCCAACGGTTTTAGTTTGTACACTAAACTAGACATTATATTTGCTCCCATTGATTCCTGAACAAGCATCTACGTAATGATTTAAACGCAAATCCAGTTTTAACAAAGTCATTAAGAGTCTCTAGGGTGAGATCTATACACAGAGATTTGAACATTAGTTATCGCCATTAATCATGGGATTATAACTTTTAATCATATAGATTTTTGTTCCCTTTCAAAATGAGCGAGCTGGAAAATCAAACAGAACCATGAAACATTGAAACAGGTGGAGAAAGTAAACCAAGCCAGAAATCAGCAGAAAACACTGAATCTGGTGGGGACTAGTGAAAACATCCTGGCGTGTTAAAGCAGGAAGAAATTAGCAGAGTGGAACAGACAAAAAAAATAATGTTACAGAGAGATATAACTCATAATGAAAAACAAAACACCGGCCCAACTGCAGAACAAGTTAATTCAAATTCGCTATAAAACTTCATTTGATTCCCCCAAGACCCTACCAAAAAGCCACCAAAGTCTTCATGAATATTGAACTTAAAACTGTTGCCATTTTTGGTCGCCCTTGCAGCTGCTGGGGTCGTTATTAAAAAACTGTTATAAAATATATAAAGAATGGCAGCCAAAACAAAAGCAATCAAAAAAAAATCTGAACCGCTAGAATACAGAAAACAACAATCACGCAAGAACCGACAACAACAAACAGATCATTTTGATCCATTTCAGATGGAATAATATTATTAGAACTTAAATTTTTGTTTTGATAAAATAGATCATGGCGTATTATAATATGATAAAGTCAATAATAAAGACATGAGTCCTATGGGGAAAAGACAGGGGGGAGGGGGGGGGGGGGGTCCATAGACCCATAATTGTAATCAAATGCGGTTGCTTAGGATGTAAGAAAAAAAACCTTTTTTTAGTCTTTAAAGAACTATGCAGAGAACGCTGAGCAAAGACATCCACAACGATGACACGTTTTTGAGAGGCGTGTGTGTACTATATTAGGCATTTACTATTTGAAGATAAAAACAATAGATTTATTTTTTTGATAATTATAAGAGAAAACTATAAATAAAGAACTTGGTTGTACTTAGAGGATGCTTAATCAAGTACTTATCAGAACTTGATCAAGAACTTAGAAGTTACTTGATCAAAAACTTCTTAGGAACTTGAAGTAACTAATTAAAAACTAAATAAGAACTTGGGTGACATAATTAAAAACTTAATTAAGAACTAGGGAGACTTGGGGGTAGGAGTGTGTGTGGTTGTACACAGGGGGTTGGGGGGTGGGAGACGTGTCGTTCTGTGCGGTGGGGGTGGGGTGACGAGCTGCGGTGGGTTGGGGGTGGGGGGAACGTGGCCGTGCAGTGGGGTGGGGTGGGGGACGTAGCTTGCGTTGTAGTGCGGCGCACCATTGATATTTATAAAGAAAACGAATGTTCAGAATATAATATAGATATTATCAGAAAACAACCAAACAACAACAATAACAGCACACACAGCTCAAACATTTTTAAAAAATAAGGAAGTTCTGTGCAATATGGAAATGGGAAAGGGTTTTTATAGTTTGCGCTTAAGCTCCGTAGATTCAAGACGGCTGCCGGTCTCTCTGTCAACTGGAAGATTATTCAAGCAGCCACCAAGTGCATTTAACAAAAGCTTGAATTAATAAACCAGACAGTGAATAAAGTACATTCGAGGCCGCCCGAAGGCAGCCAAAAAAGTTGAAGCAGGATCGTTGAAGCGAGCAGAAAGCCAGTAATCACAGCAATATATACAAAGTCCATGAATGCTGGAGGAAATTCAAGTCAACTCTAAACAAACCCGACCGGCCGTCCTGCATGAGCGGTATCCTAAAAATATAGTCTTACTCAGTGGTATGCCTGCACTGTCTTACAGTCGCGCGCACTGTTGCTAAAGCTGCCCAACTCAAAACAACCCCGACCGCTCCTGCATGATGCGGTATCTAAAAATAGATCCTACGTCAGTGTAGGAATGCAGTGGTCTTACCAGTCGCGCGCACTGTATTGCAAAAACGCCACACAAACAAACATTTGTATGACTAGGGCTGTGACATTTGAGGTTTCAGCCATGATCTTTGGAACTTTGACCAGTAGTTACAGTATTCTAGACATCTGTAGCATGTTTTCAATTTGCTTCAGTTTATTCATGATAAAACTGACTGGCAGACAATATTGTAAAACTGAGGAAATGGTTGAAGTACTTTTGCAATAGTACGTAGCTTGCGTACCGTAAACATCTGAATAACCTGTATTTTCCTTTTAAACCATTGTGCCCACGTTTCTTTCATTCTTCCTACTTTCTTTCTTTCCTCCTGCCAGTTTTTTGCACAAAATCAGAAACCAACCAAACTGAATAAGAAACATATTGGTGTGGGGCGTACCTGTCTTTTTAGATTTCAATCCCTTTTTGCAGTTTTTCTATAATTTCATTTTCGCCCGCAGAGCAGTCAAAAAGAACAGATCTAAAAAGCTTTTCTTGATATGCCAGTACTGGTGGTCAACTTCATTGGCAAACAAAAAATTGTGTGCAAATCTAGTTGTAGAATCAAGCACTCCTCTTTGTTTTTCTTTCTCCTTTTTTTCTGAATAAATCTTCCAGCTTTCGTTTTGGCCTATTTGTAGTTTTCATTGGCCTACTGTTTTTTTCTTCTCATCAATGTTGCCATTTTCTTCATGAAATAAGCCTGTTCTCGCTTCAAGAACATTCTTTTCTTCTTCGGACCCAATTCCCTGTTGGTGTTGGAGGTGGTAATGAACATTAGCAATGCTTGATCCATGTTCAGGTAAATTAAAACTAGTTGCCTGCCTAGAATAATCTAACAATACCTTGATGAGGCCGCCTGTGATTCAAGAATTTTCTCACCTAATTCGGAGAAATAACTATTCTTCAGACATATGTGACATTTCGCCTTGTTAAATTAAACACTTTTTCTCACTGAAAAAGCACCACACACAGAAACACTAAGGCACAGTCAAAACACACACCCTTCTTGTGAAGTAATCCATGAACAATGGCGGAGCCGGTCTTGTTGACGTGGCGGCCACGGAGTGGCAATACACGTGACAGTCTAGAACATTCGCTTGTTGCAGTTAAGGGGGCCGTCAGGTGTGCTTTAATTTGGATTTTTGGTGGGCCAGGGGCAGACAAGCGACCCTCGTTCACACAGTGCACGGCTCGCTTACAAACTGCGTGCCATAGCATAAATTAAGTGATCAGTTTCAGCCTCGGTGTCTGCCTGTCTGTGTGGGCAAAGTTTGTAGGTAAAAATTAGTCAGAATAAGTGCGGATTTTATGTCAAAAATATAACTTAGTTTTAAAAGACAAGTAAGTTTTGTAAATTAGTAAAAAAAACGGATAACCCACACAGTATGTCTGTTTGTAGATAATCGTTATTTTTTGGTTATTGGAAGTTTACTTGCAAGAACTAATAAATGCCGCTTTTAGGCCACTTTCGCCCAAAAAAATGGGTTTATCGCGAAAGTAGTTAGAATGAAGGTTTCCCTTTCTCTTGCGTGCATGCATGCATGCATGCATGCGTTGTGGTGTGTGTTGTGTGTGTGTGTGTGTGTGTGTGGGGTGTGTGTGTGTGTGTGTGTGTGTGAATGGTGTGTGTGCGTGTGTGTGTGTGTGTGTGTGTTGGTGGGTGTGTGTGTGTGTGTGTGTGTGGTGTGTGCGTGCATGCATGCATGCATGTGTGCATGTTGTGTATGTGTGTGTGTTGTGGGTGTGTGTGTGTGTTTGTGTGTGTGGGGTGGTGTGGTGTGTGGTGTGTGGTGTGTGTGTGTGGGGGTGGGTGTTTTGGTGCGGTGCGTGCGTGCGTGCGTGCGTGCGTGCTGCGTGCGCGCGTGCGGCGTGCGCGCGTGTGTGTGTGGGGTGTGTGTGTGGGTGTGGTGTGTGTGTGTGTGGGTGTGTGTGTGCATGAACAGAGATCAAAATGTCCTCTCATAGGTCCTCGCAAAAAGTCACGTTTAGCATGATGCTGGTTACATTTTGTTTTGTACACTTTTTTGTAAAAGACCTTAGAAGACATAAATCCATTTTAAATTTTTTCCCTTCCACTATCGCCTGACAGACAAGCAGGACAGTAGACAGATACCGAGAGAGACACACAGGAGGGATGATCAGTAAACAGATACTGAGACAGACACCCAGAAGGGATGATCAGTAGACAGACAGACACCCAGAATGGATGATCAGTAGACAGATACTGAGACAGACACCCAGAAGGGATGATCAGTAGACAGATGCTGAGACAGACACCCAGAAGGGATGATCAGTAGACAGATACTGAGACAGACACCCAGAAGGGATGATCAGTAGACAGACAGACACCCAGAATGGATGATCAGTAGACAGATACTGAGACAGACACCCAGAAGGGATGATCAGTAGACAGATGCTGAGACAGACACCCAGAAGGATGATCAGTAGACAGATACTGAGACAGACACCCAGAAGGGATGATCAGTAGACAGACAGACACCCAGAATGGATGATCAGTAGACAGATACTGAGACAGACACCCAGAAGGGATGATCAGTAGACAGATGCAGAGACAGACACACAGGAGGGATGATCAGTAGACAGATACTGAGACAGACACACACAGAAGGATGATCATAAACGGCATTTGCCCCACAGCACGCAAAGGGGGACAAGAGGGTCAATAAAGAGGATTTAATGAGGGCCAACCTGCTTTGTCAGCAGAAACCAAGTCTTCCAATCAGACAGAATACCCGCAGTCCCCCCCCCCCCCCCCCCTCTCTCTCTCTCTCTCTCTCTCTCTCTGTACGATTGATCACCAGCTTAGACTGCACTTTTCCCACACAGAAAATCTCCCTTGCACCACCCTCCACCATCCCCCGACCTCCCTCCCACCCCACCCCCCCTCTCCTTCCTTTGTGGCCTGTGAGGATGCTGGGGCTCTTTCAATATAAATTGTATCCCCGCGTCGTGGAAATTCTATGCTTGCAATTTCCTCTTTTATTTCAATCTCTTTCACTCTACTTTTTTTTCTCCACAGGTTGTTTCTGACATCCACAAATCTTCTGCCGGTGTGCCCAATTCACCTGTGTATTTTTTAAAGTCTGTGAATTAAAAAAAAAATCTTTGTGGGGATGCTGAAGGAGATAGATGGGGGGGGGGGGGGATGGGGGTGTGGTGTGGAAGAGAAGAGGGTCCTCTAGTCTAAGTTGTGTCCCTGTCTTCTGGAAAACCTCTGCTAGCTGTTTCCTCTTTTCTGTGACTCTTGTTGACTCTCCTTCACATTTGTGTTCTCTCTTCCTTTACTTTTTGAGCATCGTTCGTTTTATGCCTATCATTTTGGCTGTTTCCCTTCCAACAAATTACAATCCGATAGGTCTTTTTTTTGTATGCTAAAACCTAGTAACTGGGCTGTGAGAGTTCAATTAATGGAACCGATATCCATTTTTGCAGAGCTGTTTGTTAGTATGAAATTTGTTGTGTATTTTTTGTTGGGATGAAATGGTTTTGGTAACGATCTTGACAAACAATTTCGACAAGAATGATTGCGAGAAACTGAGACAGCCGATGCACTTATCATGGCCCGAGTTTGTCTGAATTATGGATAGCAATATACAAATAATTAGGTCATCAATAATCGTATCTTCTGTGCATGAGTCCGGATGTTCACTTTTCTCTGGACAAGAGTGACTTCCCTTTTTTTATATGATAGCACTGAAGAGAATGGAATCTACCGACGTTTCTTCCTGAGGATAAAGAGGACGTTAACTTGTTGATGCGTGGACACAGAAACAATGGGTGAACATCATTCGAAAAGATTTCCCTTTGGACCTGTGCCCCTTTAAGACATCATTCATATCATGTTCAGTCAGAAGATGGAGTGGATTTTACATGGAAAGAAAGTAAAGGAGGAACTACACTGTTGGACCTTATCTGGTTGTTTTTTTTTTTCGATTCTGTTGCCTGTGTGTGTATGGATTGTGTGTTGTGTGTGTGTGTGTGTGTGGGGGGGGGGGGGGGGGGGGGGGGGGGGGTGCGTGCGTGCGTGCGTGCGTGCGCGCGCGCATGTGTGTGTGTGTGTGTGTGTGTGTGTGTGTGTGGTGTGTGATGGTGTGTGTGTGTGTGTGTGTAAGTATATCTATCTATTCATGTACGTATCTATCTCTATATCTATGTATCTCTCTCTGTATATTTATGTGGTATGTATATATGTATATATGTATGTATGTATGTATGATGTATGTATGTATGTAGGTAGGTATGTATGTAATTATATATAGTTTTAAAGTGGGGAAATCAAGCGTAGGCAAAGATTCAAAACGAAGAAGAAGAATAGGGAAGGGAGGGGGTGGGATGTAAAAAAAAGAGAAATTGGGGCGTAGA
>JAFLJL010004445.1:27320-40549 GCA_018398815.1 Conus ventricosus
GATTGTTAACTAAGGGGCTAATTAGAACCTGATTGTTAAACCATAGCTTTTGTTGTTGTTGTTGTTTTGTTGTTGTTGTTGTTGGTTGTGTTTCTTTCATATTTCTGTTCTTTTTTATTCATAGATATTGACATAAATTTCAGGGTGTATTATCTCTTCGAATGTGTACATTTCTTTGTGATGGAGACACAGTCAGTGTATACATCTGTTGTGTGGCCAAGTGAGAAGTAGGTCTGGCACTGAACTGCCCCTATTCAGTACATGTCATTTACTGACTGTGAATCTACACTGTGCAGCAGAGATCTGATCACGTGATCCAATTGACAATCGCGTAACAAGTTCGATTCATCACTCATGTTGCTATGAGGGGACGTTTTGGACTCTGTTTTCATGCGCACACGTGCACGCACGCACGCACGCACGCACGCACGCACGCACGCACGCACACACACACACACACCACACACACAC
Organism: Conus ventricosus; assembly: GCA_018398815.1. Lineage (NCBI taxonomy): Eukaryota > Metazoa > Mollusca > Gastropoda > Neogastropoda > Conidae > Conus > Conus ventricosus. The sequence continues at coordinate 27,792 of JAFLJL010004445.1, forward strand.
ACACACAGACTGAGAGAGAGAGAGAGAGAGAGAGAGAGAGAGAGAGAGAGAGAGAGAGAGAGAGAGAGACAGACAGACAGACAGACAGACAGAGAGAGGGAGAGAGATATCAGACAGATAGACAGACAGACAGACAGACAGACAGATAAACAGCAAAAAAGAAAGAAGGAAAGAAAGAAAGAAACAGATAACTGATCTTTAATTATGCTTTAGTTTAAGCGTCTACTTTTTTGTTTTGTTTTTTCGGCATTGCTTTTTCAAAAGGTCTGTCCGTTACACACACCTTTGGCTTTTCGAGGAGCCGTTCAATGATTGATGATAATCTGTTCCCCACTCAACGCCAACACGGCTCACATCACACGCATAAATGACGAGTGTCCCGATCTCTTTTTTTTTTCCTAACCCGAGGTCGATTGTACTGACCTGCGTTACCCTTTTAGTTCAAGCTGATAATCGTAACAAACCCTTTGAATGCAAATACACAAACAGTGCGAGGTTGTTGTTTTTTGTTTTTTGTTTTAATTTTTTTTTTTTTTTTTTTTTTTTTTTTTTGCTGCGGCCTTCCAACTGACACGTTTTAGAGAAATTATTCTCATATTCTTGTCGAGCGCACAGTGCCTTTTACAAGGCTGTCAGACAGATACAGGATGAAAGGTCAAAACCTGGAGAGAAAAACAGAGGATACATTCTTAGAAAACGATACACTGAAAAAGATTTCTTTTTAAACTATAAAAAAAAAAGATACACTCCAAAAGATAAAATACTATATATAAAAAAGGATGTACTGGAAAAGCGTCAGGCATTCCATTTGATCTTTCGGTCTCGCATTAATTAGATCATGGCCAAATACGGATGCCCACCGACATTCACCTCTGTGGTGCGGCAGTTCCCTGATGGCATGCAGGCCTGTATCCAGAACAATGGACAGACATCAGCCCGTTCCTGTCACAAATAGCGTAATATGTATATGTGTGAATATATATATATATATATATATATATATATAAAATATATATATATATATAAATATATATATATATATATTTGTTATATTAAAAGCAAGTTAAAATCAAGCTGCTAAAAAACATCTACAAATTTGTTCACGCTGTGCGGTCGTCGGGATGTGACCAGACAGACGACCATTTTCTCTCTATCTCTCTCCTTTATATATATATATATAGAGAGAGAGAGAGAGAGACAGAGAGATAATACATATATATATATCTATATAAACATATATCTATATAATATAGATAACAATATATATATATATATATATTATATATATATATATATATAATATATAATATATATAAATATATAGATAGATAACATATATATATATATATATAATTCAATATATATATATATATTATATATATGAATAGATATGATATGATTGATATTGATAACATATATATATATATATATATATATATATATATATAATATATATGTTATCTATATAAATACATATATATATGCATATGTATGTGTACACATATATATACACATATGCATAAAATCTATATATGTATATATATACAATATAGATTACACACACAAAACACACACACACACACACATATATATATATATATATAATATATGTCGCTCCCACTGTGGTTGAGCACTTCTTTTAAAATAACGTAGATTCTTATTACTACTCATATATATATATATATATATATATATATATATATATATATATATATATATAGCGTAATATGTAATATATATATATTAAAATATATATATAAAATAATATATATAGCGTAATATGTAATATATATATATATATATATAATATGTAGAAAGAAACTCGTGGAGACGTGGCAGCAGAGAGTCCTCAGAAGAGAAGCCCCCTTCAAGCAAGTGTTTCGGCCCTTATCTCCTGACACTCTAGGGGGGTTGGGCCACACCCGGTTCATGACTCCGGATGTCCCTCTGCTTGCCCCTTTTTTTCCACCATCTTGGGACGAGCCATGGCTGGGATTCGAACCCATGACCCACTGGACATGCTCATTTTCTACTTAATGACTCGCGCTTTAACCACTGAGCCACAGGGACACCTGATATTTGTAGGGAAATTAAGCCTTATGAAGTTCACTTTTGTTCCTCCTTGACCAGATCCAGCTTGAACACCTCTCTGCCGCTTCTGCCATTGCTTTCAGGGCTCTGGTTTTTTCCTTCCCTGCAACTGAGAGCTGTTTCATGAGGCTTGTATGCAGACGTTCCTACAAATCCCTAGCTCCAATTTTCTGCAGTGAGGACTTTGACCAGATACCCCTTCTCTCCCGCTTTTGCCAATCACATACTTTTCAGTCTTAGTTTGACGCCTCCATTCGTTCTCATAGGCACCGGACTCGATCATATCACCCTTTTGGGTTTACTTGAGGGGACTACTTTTTCTGGTCCATCCCACTCTTGCTGATGATCTCTGGGGACTTTTTCCATTCTGGGGGGTCGCATGCACTCCCATCATCCCCCCTCCACAGCTCTGCCTGCATTTTCGAGTGGCACTTTTTGTTTTTTGGGCCAGATTTGCGCTCCTCCGTGAAAAATGTTCGGGTGCTTTTGGACCCCTGATCTCCCTTTTGTGGTTTGGTACAGCCCAGACACTGTACAATTTCTTTGACACTGGTTGTGCCTCCTTGTTACCTTCCCTTGACCACTCTTTACATACTTAGAACAGCTCCACTGTTTTTTTTTTTTAGGGCAAGGGGCTGCGGATCGTCTTTTTTCCCCCCCTTCACCGGGTTTGCATTTGAGGGCAGAAGGGAAATATAGTCTGAGAAGAACTGACGAGAGGGGCCATTGGGCCCAAAATTTATTCCAAGTTAGACTTCTTTGAGGCATTCTCCACGTTTTTCCCTTCCCTTCTGGCCTGCGGACTGCTTTTGATCTTTTTTGTCTTTTTCTTTTCTCTTCCAACATCATTTTCTTTTTGGCTTTTCCTTTGCCTTTACCACCATTCAGTTTTTTGGCACCCCCATCCTTTTCTGTTGTCCCGTGGTGTCCGTTTTTTCTCTATCTTGAGACTTTTTTTTGCAGAATCCCTTTCCCCTTGAACTTTTTATTTTCTGCCTTCTTCAGCTGGGCTTGATTGCTTTACCAACCTTGTCTAACTACTCTGTAAGTGCGGGGAAAGGGGCTCGTACTTATCCCCGAATTTTTTTAGTTTTTGTATTTTTGTCCCTTTGGGATTCTTCCAAAAACGGCCCTCAGCACTTGTGTCTTAGAGGGTATCTTTTTTATTTTCTACTTTTCACAAGAAAAAGTACTTTTTTTTGCTCTTTCATATTTTCTTTTTTCTTCTTAAAGGGACCTTTTTGGTTGGTTTTTTGAAAACCAACAAACAACTAAGTATGCACACCACCTTTTCGGGGTTCATTCTTCTTAAAACTGAAAAGGAGAGGAGTCAAATTTTCCATTCCGCGTCCTGAGGAAAACCACCAATTTTTGAAATACGTATAACCAGGAGTTATATGTTTAGTGAGTTTTCCTCCCTATGGAGGATGTCTCCCCCCTTTGGAGAATAAAGCCTTGCGAAGGCTCATTTTGAAAGCATTTTTTTTATTTTTTTTTTCCCCATCCACCCACTCAAGCACATACTGTTTATTAGCAGAACATCTGCCACTGCGGGTATGAATCGAATCCCCCCCCTATCTTTTCCCAACAAACAAAGAGCAAGCTTTTTTTAAAATTCAATATATATAATATAATAAAATAAATAAATATATAAAATATGTGTGTGGTGGGGAGCGCGTGCGTGCTTGTGGTGGGTGTGTTTGGTTGTTGGTTTCGCGTGCTCGCGCGGCGGCACGTGCGTGTGAAATGGTTGTTGTAAACAAACTAATTTTCTGACGATCAAAGGGTTGGGGGGAAAATAGTTTTTATGTTGAACTTCGCAAGGGAAACTAGTTAAAATTTAAAGGGAAAAAGAAAAACGATGTACATCCCCAAGGATATACAAAAATGTCAACATTTAAAATGTATTATTTGGGACAAAAAGGTATAAAATGATTTTTTTGGAGACGACAGAATAAGGGGCGAGGGGAAGCAGGGTTCGAAAGAGAGAGAGAGAGAGAGAGAGAGAGAGGGAGGGAGGGAGAGAGGGGGGGGGGGAGAAGAGAGAAGAAAAGGAGAAAAAAGGGGAGGGGGGATGGAGGGGGGAGAGAAGAGGGAGGAAGAGAAAGATGAAAAAGGGGGGGAGGGGGGAGGAGCGTTAAAGGGAACATAAATAAACAGCGTTCAGATTTAACATCATTCAGTGATCAAAGCTGGTAAAAAAAAAAAACATCAACGTATGAAGGGAAAAAAAGGGGAGGACAGGCAGCAAACAACAGACAGACAGGCAAACAAACAGCAAACAGACAACAGAAAACCCGCAGACAACAAAAACAGCAAAAGAAACAGGTCGACATCCTACAAGCCACATCCGCAAGTCTACGGAGGAAGGGCGGGACCGAAATGACGAAAGGGAAATGACTGCACCTTTCCCTAATGAGGAATTCCCATTTACAGAATACTGGGTGGTAGGAGTGTTTACTTGAAATCATGGCTGCATGTGATTCAACCCCACACACACCACACAACCACACACACCACCCACCCACACCCACACCCACCCCATACACACACCACGCACGCACGCACCAGCAGCACGCACGCACGACGCACGCACCACCACACACACACACACACACACACACACACACACACACACACACACGCCACACGCGCTCACCTCACACCACCCCGTACAACCCGCACACCACACCAAAGTCACACGCACACCACCACAGTACGAACACGCACCAGGCACCCACGCAACACACACCCACACACACACCACACACAACACACACACACAAAAACCACAGAGAAAAACGAGAGAGAGAGAGACGACGAATTAAACAACATCGCGCGTCAAAAAGAGAGAGAGAGAGAGAAAAGGGGGAGAAGAAGAGGGGAGAGAGAGAGAGAGAGAGAGACTAGTGTTTGAAACAAAAAAAACCGTTTGAAGAAGCAATGGGAAAACTATGTGTTACGTGCCGTCTTTCCCTCAACCCAAAAATAGTTCGCCCTACGGAGGGGGTACAGTCTTTGATCAACGGGCGCTTCACACCCGGGTGTTTGTGGTAGAAACTCGACGTCATGTGGTCAGGGGGATGTTCCGTGGAGAAATGGTCATTGCCCCCAGGGCGCTGGGGATAAAACGTTCGATTCCCCCTTAACAGTACAAACCCTTCAGTTAATTGCCTGTGCACTGAATGATAAAATTTTGTGGGGTTGTGGTTGTTGAGTGTGAGTGTGTGTGTGTGTGTGTGTGTGTGGTGGTGGTGAGAGAGAGAGAGGAGAGAGAGAGAAGAGAGAAGAGAGAAGAGAGGAGTTTGTGTGAGGTGTCGTGTGTGCTTTAATTCATTTTTCCCCCCTCCCTTTCATCTCCCCCCCCGCCCTATCTATCACAACAATGCACACATGCAAAGGGTCGCTATAGATACCCAAACACATTTTAAAAGTACGCGCCCACGTTCGACACACCAAAAAACACGCACACACACATACACCACACACACCACACACAAAACACACACCACACACAAAAACACACACCCACACACACACACAAAAAGCACGCACGCACGCACGCCCGCGCACGCACGACCACACACGCACAAACACACCACACACACACACACACACACACACACACACACACACACACACACACACACACACGCACATGTGTGCATGCGCACATCCACACCTACATGCGTGCGCACATACACGCATACACATGAACACGCACGTGCATACACACACGCACATGTGTACACGCCAACATACAAAGACACACACACACATACACACTACACATACATAAAAATTATGCAGATACGTGTGCATGCTCACACAAACCCACAAATCACACACGCACACACATGCACATGCACTTCTGCACACGCACACACACGCGCAGACACACACCACACACACACATATACGTGAATGCGCGCGCACGCTCACACACACACACACACACACACACACACACACACACACACACACACACACACACACACACACAACACACACACAAATGTGCGCGCACATATACATACACAAGCGCGTACACATGCATGCGCACGCACGCTCACACACACACACACGCACACACACACACACACACACACACCACACACACACACACACACACACACACACACACACACACACACACATGCATACGCATACACGTAAATCATGCACTCACACGTGCGCTCGCGCACAGACTTGAGCCCACACGCACGCATCCATACACACTCGTGTGCATTCACTACACACACATACAAATGATTTTTTAAAAGTGTCTCTCTCTCTCTCTCTCCTCTCTCTCTCTCTCTCTCTCTCTCTCTCTCTCTCTCTCTACTCTCTCTCTCTCTCTTTCTCTCTCTCTCTCTCTCTCTCTCTCTCTCTCTCTCTCTCTCTCTATCTCTCTCTCTAGTGAACAATCGTCGTCAGGCTTTTTGTTTTCCTCCGCCATTTTGAATTCATTTCATTTCCTGTCTCTAACGTTTCGTGCGGTTGATCATTTGTTTTCCAACCACACGACATGGCCATCACAGCTGCCACTGGAGGAAGTCAGCCTTTTCAGACGATGTCCAGCAGTCTTCTGATCAAAGGCAACAAGTCCAACACTGCTCTTTCTGTTCCTCTCAAACTGGCTCCATTTTTGTTTCCTCTATCTGTCTTTCTGTCTGTCTGTCTGTCTGTCTGTCTGTCTGTCTGTCTCTCTCTCTCTCTCTCTCTCTCTCTCTCTCTCTCTCTCTCTCTCTCTCCTCTCTCTCTCTCTCTCTCTCTCTCCCCTTTCAGCCAGCTCTGTTGAATGGCTCTGGACTGAAACAGAAATGTCCAAATTATCGCCATTATTACTTAGAAATTTACAAAGAAACCCGTCTTCCACATACGAATGAATATTCTGATAATTTTGTACAAATGACAGACCATACCTGACTCAAAAATTCAAATATTCTGTCATTAGGAGACTAGCATTTGAAATAAACGACGGCCTGGACAAGTACATTGTCACATCATGTACTCCATCAGTTAGTACACATCCCAACGGGAATAACTAAAACAGCTGAGACTCTATTAATCATTGTATATACTCAAACGACAATTCTGTAATATTACATGTTTTAGTGGACATTCGCGTATTGCTGACCATTGTCCAGTATTCTACACTTGATCCCTCAGGTTTCTAAAACCAACACCAAAGACCACACCACAATCCAGTGCCATTCATTAGAAAAAGTTTAATGAAACAACATATCTGTTTGACTTAAGCACTTCCACATTTCACTTAACTTACGATTATTCACTCATCAATAAAGTAATATCATTCTTGTGCCACACAGTTATTACAGTCGTAAGTAAACAACCACCGTTACATAAAAAAAAGACTTAAGCATCCTCAAATAAATGCAAGCTTAATACCAGAATTATTGCAAGAAAGGATTCTTCAGGACCAACTCAAGGAAGCACATTTATTTGACGAACACTAAGAGCAGACAATGACTATTTCAAACAAAGCTGAAAAGCCAAAACAGAGTGCTTCAGTCAAATCCTTACAAATGCAAACACCACAGAACCCATCTAGACAGCAATAATAACTGTGCACCAAAAAACGCAGAGATTCACAAAACGTCAGTAAACAATACTCTGGACACATTCAACACATATTTGTTGGCCATTATCAGACATGAACACTCAAACGTCACAGATTATAGGAGAATGTCATGAATATATATGTCTGAATTCCCTAATATGGTTTTGCAAACAAAAACTCGGATCCAGTAACTTACTCTATATTCCTCTCACTGTGCATGAAGTGGAAATGCTCATCGAGCATTTAGAGAAAAAAGAAAAAAAACGTTAATGGGTCCCAATAACACACCCACAAATCTACATAAACTCGCCTCAACTTACGTTGTTGAGACATTAACATGCATATATAATCGAAACTCATGTTTTCCCGCAATCATTCACAAATGCTAGAGTGATCCCTCTTCCAAAAAGGGACAATTCGTCGGATGAAAAAAAAAATCAGACCTCTGTCCTTTCTATCTTTTCTATCCATCTCGAAAAACACATGAACACACATGATCTCAGTTCATGGAGCAAACAAACTCTTTCATTCATTCCAATCTGGATTCTGATTCATTCATTTTCGCCACACAGTATTACCACGAATGTGTGACTCATTGCTTTCAAATATAAACCAGTCACACATGGCAGTAGTTGATTTTCTTGCTTTCAAAAAGCTACGAGTGAGTAGTGCATTTTCGTTTGTTGGGAGACTAGGTCTAACTCCAGGTAGCAATATGTTTGATCTTGATTATTTCTTACTTTGTCTACAATTTTTGCCAGACATGGAGTCGCGAAATGTTCAGTGCTAGGCCCCCTCCTATTCTGCATCTTTATCAATGAGTCAGCGTTATCCATATTAGGTGAGGAAGTAACGACGGACTCATTTGCTGATGGCAATAATCTACAAGCAATACAAACGTCTCTGAAAAGTCTGAAACAAGTGTCAGATGTAATTCAAACCCAGTGATCACACATGCAGCCAAAGCCAAAATCTATGATAATAGTCACACGTCAAAAGGAACAGTCAGCTCCTATTTACCTAAGACTTCATTTGAAAAATACTTTTATCGCACAGGCAGACAAGTATTGTGCTTCAGGCGTAACGATAGATGAATGATTAAAATGACAGACTCGTCTCAGTAATTTTATCCGAGTAATTTATGCAAAAAAACAAAAACCAACAGAATTATCCCCACAGCCGTGCGGCAAAGCTACTCCTCCAGCTGTACCTTGAACAACAAATGAAAAAACTAAGAACAATGAACATACTTTGTCTGTATTAGCATTTGTTAATTATTTCGAAAAATACCATGCCATGTTATGTTAATGCCGGCCTTACAAGATTGAACTACTTAACAAAACTAAACAGTTGTTCTGGTGCACAAAAATTCCTTCTCCATTACCCATGCATTGCTTCAGTACGAAACAAGTTCAGCTTATTCTGAACCACATATCTGGAACTCACTTCTAACGAGTCAACAACATACGAATACACGAAAACATTTAAAGAAACATTACAAAAACATTTCTTGTCTCAATGATTTGACTATTTGATTAAAAATCATAAACGTCCATTTGCAAAATCCGTGAATAAACTATCTGAACACATGACTTACCCTATTTAAACCGCTCACCCCCACCTCTCTCTCTCTCTCTCTCTCTCTCTCTTCTCTCTCTCTCTCTCTCTCTCTCTCTCTCTCTCTCTCTCTCTCTCAACCCCTGTTCCCCCCACCCTCTCTCTGATTTTCTCTCTCATTCCATCTCTCATTCCCTCCCTCATGTTCCTCCCCATTACTCTTTGTCTCTCTCAACCACAGTTTCGTTTTTGTATTGCTTTGTTTTGAGCCAAGAAGGAGCGATCGAATAATCAATTCCTAGTTGTTCCCATTCATCAGCAGAATAATCAATTCCTAGTTGTTCCCATTCAGCAGCAGAATAATCAATTCCTAGTTGTTCCCATTCAGCAGCAGAATAATCAATTCCTAGTTGTTCCCATTCAGCAGCAGAATAACCAGTTCCCTGGGTTGGGTTCCATTCAGCAGCAAGAATAATCAATTCCTGGTTTTTCCCCATTGCACCCAGAAATAACCAGTTCCGGGGTTGTTCCCATTCAGCAGCAGAATAACCATTTCCCTGGTTGTTCCATTCAGCACCCAGAATAATCAATTCCTGGTTGTTCCCCCATTCAGCAGCAGATTAATCAATTCCTGGTTGTTCCCATTCAGCAGCAGATTTCCATCCCATCCATCTGTTATCCCACATTTCTGACTATCCCCCTCTTGCCATCACCACCTTTCTGACTATCCCCCTCTCCTGCCATCACCACCTTTCTGACTACCCCCTCCCCCTGCCATCACCCCCTTTCTGACTACCCCCCTCCCTGCCATCCCCACCTTTCTGACTACCCCCCTCTCCTGGCCACACCACCTTTCTGACTATCCCCCTCTCCTGCCATCACCACCTTTCTGACTATCCCCTTCCTGCCATCACCACCTTCTGACTACCCCCCTCTCCTGCCATCACCACCTTTCGGGACTACCCCCTCTCCCGCCTTAAGCATATCACTAACTCTCTTGGAACCTTTCTTTCAATGTGTTTAGAAGAAATGGAGCACTCGTCTTTTTTTTAACCCCCCCCCCCCCCTCTCTCTCTCCTCCCCTTCTCTTCTCCCCTCTCCTCTCTCTCTCCTCTCTCTCTCTCTCTCCCCTTCACACAACCACCACAACACACACACACCACACCACAACCACACACCCCACAGCAAAGAGGGAGGGGGGGCAAAAGAGAAAGACAAACTTACAGACACAGACAGAGAGGACAAAGGCAAAACATAAAAGGCTGAATAAGAGAGAGAGAGAGAGAGAGAGAGAGAGAGAGAGAGAGAGAGAGAGATTGTGAGCAAAGGAAAGAAGAAAAAAAACAATGTGTATTACACTTAGAAGAGAAAGAGGAGAGGGGGAGAGACAGAGACAGGGACAGACAGACAGACAGACAGACAGACAGACAGACAGACAAAGACAGCGACAAAGGGGTAACAAAGAAAAAAGATACAAGATTGTCAGAATTCTAAACAAAAAGAGTCTGTTGACATGGGACAGAGGGAGGAGTTGTTTCTGAGCAAGTCGCCTTTAATTAATCCGAAGATTGCCTCACATCGTCTGTTCGTCGGTTTTAATGCTGCTGATGGTCACTTCACCTGCAGCCGTGATGATGTCATGCGATCAGAACAGAGAGAAACGAAGGAAGAAGAAGAAAAGAAGAAAGAAGAAAGAAGAAGAAGAAAAAAGAAGAAGAAGAAGGAAGAAGAAAGAAGAAGAGAGAAGAAAAAGAAGAAGAAGAAGAAAGAAGAAGAAGAAGAAGAAGAAGGAGGAGAAGGAGAAGCAGAAGAAGAAAAGACAGAGAAAAAAGAGAGACAGAAAATAATGAAAATGAAGCGAAGATGTCAAACAAAAAGAAAGCATATAAACAAATGCTGACCTCCAGCGTGTGTGTGTGTGTGTGTGTGTGTGTGTTGTGTGTGTGTGTGTGTGTGTGTGTGTGTTGTGTGTGGTGTGTGTGTGTGTTTTGTGTGTTTTCTGTCTGTCTGTTGTCTGTCTGTCTGTCTATGAGACTATGAGCTAATTGACAAGAAACTGGTTTCAGTCGTTGTCTGTATATCTGTCTGTGTATGTGTCTTGTTGTTGTCTTTGTTGTTCTTGTTGTTGTTGATGTTTTCATTGAAAGGTATTGTTTTAAAAATTTCTGTCACGAGACACACAGAGAGAGAGAGAGGAGAGAGAGAGGGAGAGAGAGAGTGAGAGAGAGAGAGAGAGAGAGAGAGAAAAGGAGAGAGAGAGAGAGAGAGAGAGACAAAGGAAACAAAGGGGAGAGTTTAAAATATTCATGTCTTCTTTTTCGCACGTAACAGTACCATTCAAAGAAATCGTCCGTAGGGTCTTGTGAGTGAATACTGCAGTATTGAATGGAAAGTACAAAGGCGACTTTTGCACCCATAGCCTACCGTCCACAAGCCATAACTCCGAAGTAAACTGCTTGTGGCACCAATTTCCGTAGTACATTACATGGACACAAAACAAATAGTTTGGGCCTGTGTCGGCGTTGCTATTGGAGTGATTTCCTTACTTTACATTTCATTGCATTATTTTTGTTCAACGCAAGATGCATTTTAGAACTCTCTCTCTCTCCTTCTCTCTCTCTCTCTCTGTCTCTCTGTCTGTCTGTCTGTCTGTCTCTCTCTCTCTCTCTCTCTCTGTTTCTCTCTCTCTTCTATCTGGCTGTCTGGCTGTCTGGCTGTCTGGCTGTCTCTCTCTCTCTCCCCTCTCTCTCTCTCTCTCTCTCTCTCTCTCTCTCTCCCTCTTCTCTCTCTCTCTCTCTCTCTCTCTCTCTCTCTCTCTCTCCTGACAGAGGCAAGTGATCAATGGTGCGTGATCTGATTTTTTTAAAGATGGAACGCAGTCTGGGGATGGTGGGGAGAGGGAGGGGGCGGAGGATGGGGGTAGTAGGGGGCGGGGGGGGAAGGGGTTGGTAAGGAAGATGGATGGATGTGAGCAGGGGAGTGAGGAAGGGGATGATCAGGTCAAGTCCCTCAGCTGAGGCAGCCCCAAAGCTGTGGGGTCCGTTTGATAGAGAATGCTGGAACATGTCCAGCTGATAGAGAATGCAAGAACATGTCCAGTGATAGAGAATGCAGGAACATGTCCAGCTGAGAGAATGCAAGAAGATGTCCACTGAGAGAATGCAGGAACATGTCCAGCTGATAGAGAATGCAGGAATATATCCAGTGATAGAGAATGCACGAACATGTCCAGCTGATAGAGAATGCACGAACATGTCCAGCTGATACAGAAGCAGGAACATGTCCAGCTGATAGAGAATGCAGGAACGTGTCCAGCTGATAGAGAATTCAGAACATGTCCAGCTGATAGAGAATGCAGGAACAGGTCCAGCTGATATAGAATGCAGGAACAGGTCCAGCTGATATAGAATGCAGGAACAGGTCCACTGATAGAGAATGCAGGAACAGGTGCAGCGACATTGTGACCGAATTGATGAGTCAGGTGCAGGGGGCCCCGGTTTTTTTTTTTTTAAAAAAAGGGGAAAAA
>JAFLJL010004446.1:0-12500 GCA_018398815.1 Conus ventricosus
TATTTTGTTTTCCCACCATTTTTATTTTTTTTATAAACCCATTATTCTCTTCTGTTTTCCCCACTATTGTTTTAACCCAATTTTCGTCTCTGTTTTCCCCCCCACTATTGTTTAACCCATTATTCGTCTTCTGTTTTCCCACTATTGTTTAAATCCCATTATTCGTCTTCTGTTTTCCCACTATTGTTTAACCCATTATTCGTCTTCTGTTTTCCCACTATTGTTTAACCCAATATTCGTCTTCTGTTTTCCCACTATTGTTTAACCATTATTCGTCTTCTGTTTTCCCACTATTGTTTAACCCATTATTCGTCTTCTGTTTTCCCACTATTGTTTAACCCATTATTCGTCTTCTGTTTTCCCACTATTGTTTATAACCCATTATTCGTCTTCTGTTTTCCCACTATTGTTTTAACCCATATTCGTCTTTAGTTTTTCCCACTATTGTTTAACCCATTATTCGTCTTCTTTTTTTCCCACTATTGTTTAACCCATTATTCGTCTTCTGTTTTCCCACTATTGTTTAACCCATTATTTCGTCTTCTGTTTTCCCACTATTTTTTAACCCATTATTCGTCTTTTGTTTTCCCACTATTGTTTAAACCCACTGTTCGTCTTTTGTTTCCCACTATTGTTTAACCCACTGTTGGTCTTTTGTTTTCCCACTATTGTTTTCTTTCTATTCGTCTTTGTTTTTCCCCTCCATTCGTCTTGTTTTCCCATTATTTTCTTTGTTTTTCCCCTATAATCGCCTTTTGTTTTCCTTCTATTCGTCTTTGTTTACTTACTTTTGATCTTATTTTCCCCTCTTTCGTCTTTGTTTTCCCTAATATTCGTCTTCGTCAGTCTCCCGTTCGCTCACTGCAGCGAAATAGCGTGTTCCAGGCGAAGAAGCTGTTCAGATGGCCAGGCTGCCCTCGCGGGGTAATCACATACGCAGCTTCTTCTTGTCTGCTGTCCACAGAGGGCGGTCTACTGCCTGCACACAGGCTTTTCCTGCAGGCCGCGCAAGGCGTGTGTGCTTCAAACTCAGTGATTTGACACCGTCTGCTGTGGAGTGTGGTGAAGAGAAAACTAGTCCCTGAAGAGGCAGCAGACAGTTCCAATGAAACCAACAGGCAGAGGTGAATGCCTTCCAATGTTCACGACGAAACTCCAAGTGCTAATCCTGTCCCCTCTGACAATCAGAGATGAAGCAGACGGACGAAGTACAGAGAAAGTCGGAAAACAAAAAGAAAAGCTTACATCTTTATAAACTATGCTTCATATCGTACGATAGACGAAATGCAGAGAAAGACGGGAAACAAAAACAAGCTGACCTCTCAACAAACTGTACCTCATGGTATCCTCCGATGTGTGATTTAAGACTTTTATTTCCAAAGTAACTTGCGAGGTTTTGTCGCAGTTTATATCTTTTCGTTTAAAAAGACGGGTGCAGAATTACTGCACATTGTGTAATGACTTGAACTCTTTGATGAAAATGGAAGACTTAAATGTGTTTGGCTGGGACACACCCCACACACACACACACACACACACACACACACACACACACAGAGAGAGAGAGAGAGAGAGAGAGAAGAGAGAGAGAGAGAGAGAGAGAGAGAGAGAGAGAGAGAGAGGCGATAACCAAATATTCAATTGTTAGGTCACGGATCCCCTACAGATAATGAGTTTGTACATTTCACAGGCAAAATGCGTGTTGAATGAGTTTATAATAGCGCATTTCAGCATTCTTTCACTTTTAAACCATCTGATAGATATAAATGTCTCTTTAAAACAATGCGCTTAACAAAATCAAAAAACAGCAACAGAGTGCAATAGGTTCGTGCTGTTTTGTGTCACTGGATAGTTTGACAATGGGGGCCTGGATGGATGATTATGGAAACACTTATCAAGAATGAGTTCTTTCCTCAGGTCATCATATAATCAGGAGTGCAACACAGGAAACGGATTTCATTCTCCACATTTCCATGACAAAATGTACAGTCGCTCGCGGCATCTGACGGGGTAGTGTATCCTGTAGAGTCAACTTTAATGTCTGCTGTGCCTATTGTGAATCGTGTCAGTGAAGATCTATTGCAGTTTTTAAACGCTAGATTCATGAAAGGCTCCATATGATAAAGAAGAGAGAGTTAATAGGATAGTTTATTCCTGAAAGGCTCCATATGATAAAGAGGAGAGAGTTTAATGGGATAAGTTTATATCACGAAGAGGCCATCGCCCTTCATGAAGTGTGAAGGAGCAATCACGTCACGCCGTACGATCGATCCCACCGCGCATGCCAACAGCTGTTCTTGTTTTTTTTTTTCTCAAATCGTAACTCGAGAGCATCATGTTGTTATAGACAGGTTTCTGGCTGTTTCGTTTTTGTTTGATGCTGGGTTGTAAGCAGAAATAGACTTGGATATTCACGGTGTTTCTTGTGCATATTCTATTCTCCAAAAGTCTGGAAAGACAGACAGACATAATTTTAAGTTCACTTTTTTTCTTTTTTTTAAGAGTTGGGGGTGATTGATATAGGGTTTTCCATTAGATCATGTGCAGTAGCAACTGAAAGATGACTGCGATGGCTGTTGACTTCATCAGAGACCAAGATATAAAAGAAAGACAAACACAGTGACTCAATTTAAGTGTGCGCGCGCGTGTGTGTGTGCTTGTGAGTATGTGCGCGTGCGTGTGTGTGTGTGTGTGCGTGCGTGCGTGTGTGTGTGTGTGTGTGCGCGCGCGCGCGTGTGCAGGATTACGTTCGTCCGTGTGTGTGCGTGTGAGCGCGCGTGCGTGCATGTGCGTGTGTGTGTGTGTGTGTGTGTGTTGTGTGTGTGTGTGTGTGTGTGTGTCTGTGTGTCTGTGTGTAATGTAATGTAATGTAAAAGGATATAGAGCGCTTTACCTCGCCAAAGCCCAAAGCGCATATTACAGAAAAACATGATAAAATCATAATTCTAATTCAAAGCACACACACACACACACACACACACACACACACACACACACACACACACACACACACACACCGCCGAAAAAAAAACAAAAAAAACTCACACACGCAGACAGACACACGAGCGCGTTCAACATCAGCAAACACGCGCACAGTGGTAGTATGTGCGCCTGTATGTGTAAGATGACGCGCACGCTCACGTGTGGCTATGAGTCAGTCCACAACAGTTTGGCAATCATTCCTGTCCGCTGCTGCCACACTGTGCGGCTATTGAGTCAGTCCACAGACAGTTTGGCAATCATTCCTGTCCGCTGCTGCCACACTGTGCGGCTATTGAGTCAGTCCACAGACAGTTTGGCAATCATTCCTGTCGGCTGCTGCCACACTGTGTGGCTATTGAGTCAGTCCACAGACAGTTTGGCAATCATTCCTGTCGGCTGCTGCCCACACTGTGTGGCTGTTGAGTTCAGTCCACAGACAGTTTGGCAATCATTCCTGTCGGCTGCTGCCACACTGTGCGGTGCATAAAAAAAAAACACACACAAAAACGTGATTTGTCAGCTGCTTCCACTTTCTGCCTCTGCTCCTGCTCTCCCTTCAGCTCTTTCGTCTTTCTCTTCCATTCCACACCGCTATCAAAGTCCTGGGAAGACGACCATAGCAGGCTGCTGGCCACTTCTTCTTTCTCTTTCCATTCCACACCGCTATCAAAGTCCTGGGAAGACGACCATAGCAGGCTGCTGGCCTCTTTCTCTTCCATTCCACACCGCTATAAAGTCCTGGAAGACGACCATAGCAGGCTGCTGGCCACTTTCTTCTTTCTCTTCCATTCCACACCGCTATCAAAGTCCTGGGAAGACGACCATTAGCAGGCTGCTGGCCACTTTCTTCTTTCTCTTCCATTCCACACCGCTATCAAAGTCCTGGGAAGACGACCATAGCAGGCTGCTGGCCTCTTTCTCTTCCATTCCACAACCGCTATCAAAGTCCCTGGGAAGACGACCAATAGCAGGCTGCTGGGGCCCCTTTTCTTCTTTCTCTTCCATTCCACACCGCTATCAAAATCCTGGAAGACGACCATAGCAGGCTGCTGGCCTCTTTCTCTTCCATTCCACACCGCTATCAAAGTCCTGGGAAGACGACCATAGCAGGCTGCTGGCCACTTTCTTCTTTTCTCTTCCATTCCACACCGCTATCAAAATCCTGGAAGACGACCATAGCAGGCTGCTGGCCTCTTTCTCTTCCATCCCACACCGCTATCAAAGTCCTGGAAAAGACGACCATAGCAGGCTGCTGGCCTCTTTCTCTTCCATTCCACACCGCTATCAAAGTCCTGGAAGACGACCATAGCAGGCTGCTGGCCACTTTCTTCTTTCTCTTCCATTCCACACCGCTATCAAAATCCTGGGAAGACGACCATAGCAGGCTGCTGGCCTCTTTCTCTTCCATCCCACACCGCTATCAAAGTCCTGGAAGACGACCATAGCAGGCTGCTGGCCACTTTCTTCTTTCTCTTCCATTCCACACCGCTATCAAATTCCTGGGAAGACAACCATAGCAGGCTGCTGGCCTCTTTCTCTTCCATCCCACACCGCTATCAAAGTCCTGGAAGACGACCATAGCAGGCTGCTGGCCTCTTTCTCTTCCATTCCACACCGCTAATCAAGTCCTGGAAGACGACCATAGCAGGCTGCTGGCCTCTTTCTCTTCCATCCCACACCGCTATCAAAGTCCTGGAAGACGACCATAGCAGGCTGCTGGCCCCCTTTCTCTTCCATCCCACACCGCTATCAAAGTCCTGGGAAGACGACCATAGCAGGCTGCTGGCCACTTTCTTCTTTCTCTTCCATTCCACACCGCTATCAAAGTCCTGGGAAGACACCATAGCAGGCTGCTGGCCTCTTTCTCTTTCCATCCCACACCGCTATCAAAGTCCTGGGGAAGAACGACCATAGCAGGCCTGCTGGCCTCTTTCTCTTCCATCCCACACCGCTATCAAAGTCCTGGGAAGACGACCATAGCAGGCTGCTGGCCACTTTCTTCTTTCTCTTCCATCCCACACCGCTATCAAAGTCCTGGGAAGACGACCATAGCAGGCTTTCTGGCCTCTTTCCATAGCCTCCGCTACCGACACGACTTCAGATTTCGAGCATTGAATTGGGGAGGGGATGGGGTACGGAAGGGAAAGGAGGGGCGGGGGCTGGGGGGGGGGGGGGTTAAAGGGAGGAGACGGGTGGTGAGAGGATATTTCTCCTGCCAAACACTTGCTTTGGCACACAAACTGGGAAACGGTTTCATTTTTCTTTTCATGAACACCGCGAGCGATATGATTTTGCAAGGCAGTCGCTGGCGTCGGTCCAGCCAAGAGATGTTACGACAGCAGCAGCACAACAACAACAACTTCAAGTAGAAACAGGGCGATCACCACAGTCATCATGGGATTATGACGGTTCAGCTTCCGGTCTGAGTGCCTCTCCCCGTCGGCGATGTGTTTCTCTCCGAATTCCTCTCGCCAGACAAAAAAAAAAAAAAAAAAAAAAAAAGGATTGATATGGAAGCTTGTCAGAAACAAAAGTTCGTAATTACAGTTTCGGTGCTTTTAACAAAACTATAACCATCATCAAGCAGACAACTAGTATAACGATTTCACGTGAAAAGGGAGGGGGGGTCTATTTTCAGGTAAAAACCGGTGATTTTTTACTGTCAGAAACGGTCATCAAATATGATAAAGACGTGAAGACAGCAATTTTGATGTGGAAACATTATTTCGCCTGTTATGGCGCTTCTAAGACATCAGATAAACGATCAAAAGAAAGAAACCAATTTTCTCACCATGGTAAAGCACACGTGATCCGAACTCACTCTCTTTGACTTTGCTCGTGGTGTGTGTGTGTGTGTGTGTGTGTGTGTGTGTGTGTGTGTGTGTGTGTTCTCTCTCTCTCCCTCTCTCTCTCTCCTCATCCTCTGTGTTGCGTGTCTCTCTGTCTCTCTGTCTCTGTCTCTGTCCTCCTCTGTCTGTCTGTCTCTCTCTCTCTCCTCTCTCCTCTCTCTCTCTCTCTCTCCGCTCTCTCTCTCACTCCTCCTCTCTCTCTCTCCTCTCTCTCTAGCTGCTGTCGCTCTTCGTTTTTCTGCCTGTAAGATTCATATTTTTCTTTTTTTTTTTCGTTTTGTTTTGTTTTGTTTTGTTTTGTTTTTTTAATCTGTACACATTTATCTCAAGTGCAGTTTATGGCATGCCAGCTTTCTATTTTTCAGTCCGGTGAGTAGTTAGTGGTGCTGTTCACACGGCCCACAGTGGACGCAGGCTCTCTATTCCGCGGCGTCTGTTTGGCCATAGGACCGGGTTTTAGGCCTTGTTGCATTCAAATGGACTTCGCTTTGCGCGCGCGCGCGCGCGCGCGCGCGTGCGTGTGTGTGTGTATGTGTGTGTGTGTGTGTGTGTGTTTTGTGTGTTGTGTGTGTGTGTGTGTGTGTGTGTGTGTGTGTGTGCGTGTGTGTGAGCGCGTGTGTGTTTTTGTGTGTGCGTGCTTGTGTGCGTGCGTGCGTGCATGCGTGCGTGCGTATGTGTGTGTGTGTGGTGTGTGTGTGTGTGTGTGTGTGTGTGTGTGAAATGCGGATAAGAAATCAACGGCTATGCCTGGTTTAGTCAGTATGGCCTCGTTATGTCAGCCATAATTATCAATTATCATGCTATGGCCTAGTTTTGTCAGCCATAATTATCAGTTATTATGCTATGGCCTAGTTTTGTCAGCCATAATTATCACTTATTATGTTATGGCCTAGTTCTGTCAGTCATAATTATCAGTTATTATGCTATGGCCTAGTTCTGTCAGCCATAATTATCAGTTATTATGCTATGGCCTAGTTTTGTCAGCCATAATTATCAGTTATTATGCTATGGCCCAGTTTTGTCAGCCATAATTATCAGTTATTATGCTATGGCCTAGTTTTGTCAGCCATAATTATCAGTTACCATGCTGTGGCCTAGTTTTGTCAGCCATAATTATCAGTTATTATGTTATGGCCTAGTTTTGTCGCCACGATATCAGTTATTATGTTATGGCCTAGTTTTGTCAGCCATAATTATCAGTTATTATGTTATGGCCTAGTTTTGTCAGCCATAATTATCAGTTATTATGTTATGGCCTAGTTTTGTCACCACGATATCAGTTATTATGCTATGGCCTCGTTTTGTCGCCACGATATCAGTTATTATGTTATGGCCTAGTTTTGTCGCCACGATATGAGTTATTATGCTATGGCCTAGTTTTGTCAGCCATAATTATCAGTTATTATGTTATGGCCTAGTTTTGTCGCCACGATATCAGTTATTATGCTATGGCCTCGTTTTGTCGCCACGATATCAGTTATTATGCTATGGCCTCGTTTTGTCGCCACGATATCAGTTATTATGCTATGGCCTCGTTTTTGTCGCCACGATATCAGTTATTATGCTATGGCCTCGTTTTGTCGCCACGATATCAGTTATATGCTATGGCCTCGTTTTGTCGCCACGATATCAGTTATTATGCTATGGTCTCGTTTTGTCGCCACGATATCAGTTATTATGCTATGGCCTCGTTTTGTCGCCACGATATCAGTTATTATGCTATGGCCTCGTTTTGTCGCCACGATATCAGTTATTATGCTATGGCCTCGTTTTGTCGCCACGATATCAGTTATTATGCTATGGCCTCGTTTTGTCGCCACGATATCAGTTATTATGCTATGGCCTCGTTTTGTCGCCACGATATCAGTTATTATGCTATGACCTCGTTTTGTCGCCACGATATCAGTTATTTATGCTATGACTTTAAAGTAAGTGTGCTTTTTGTTTGTTTGTTTGTTTGGTCAGTGCTGGACAGGGCTTCTTACATGAGCGGGGACAGTTCTGACACAGCTCTATGTGGTCGTGTTGGGGTAGTGACAATAACAATGATAGTAACAATGGTGAGGGTAAAATAATAATGATGATGGTGAAGATGACAATGATAATGATAACTTGATTTGAACACTAAACAATGATAATAATCGTGATGGTAATAAAACATCAGATAGCAAATGGCGTTTCACAAGGGAGAACAATCATCATGGGCACCTGAAGGAAGTCAGCCTTCCATAGTTCGTGTGGGTGGAGATGATGAGGGTGGGGGAGTACGGACAGGGGGCGGGGAGAGGGGCGGGTGGATGGGTGAGGTTGGGTAAGAGACTGCGCCACCGGAAACGGTGGAAAGGGGCGGCGCGGACGGGCGGGAAGGGGTGTACTTCAAAAGGTGAAATGAAACATGGAATGCAGTTTAGCGAGAAACAGACGCCAAAGACATCAAGGGTGGAGTCGACAGCCTGCTTGGCAAGGAGGCCAAATGAGAAGTGGAGAGTGAAGGAGGGTGAGGGAGGACTGTTTACAGTGGGTGAGATGCACCGACTGCTGCAAACGGCTGCCTGGGCACCACAAGACAACAGCCAGCCGCTGGCGGAACCTCGGGAGACTCGTCAGAAAACGACAGGGAACACAGTGAAAGGTGGCCTCCCCACGCCACAACCAGGGGGCGCCCATGGAAGTCCTCCTCTGCACCTTACTTCCCCCTGCCCCGCCCTCTCGCTTCCCCGTCTCTGTTCCATGATTCATATACTTCCCCCCCCCCCCTTCCCCTAACCCTCACCCTTCTCTCTCTCTCTCTCTCTCTCTCTCTCTCTCTCTCTCTTCTCTCTCTCTCTCTCTCTCTCTCTCTCTCTTCTCTCCTCTCTCTCTCTCTCTCTCTCTCTCTGAGACAGAACCGGAGTCATTTGCAGACAAAGCGTACAAAAATGCTAATAGTGCTCCTTGGCACACAAAAAACCGCATAAATTATACCCCCCCCCCCCCCCCCCCCCCAAAAAAAAAAAAATGTATGTGATTTGATCTTTCAGACATTCAGTAATATGTTTGGGCGAGCAGTGGTTGGGTGAAACGCGACTGGGAGAGAGAAAAAACAACAACGGTAGTACACTGCTTTCCCAATGTTCAAACCTGAGATAGACGTCCGCAAGGGAAGTGGTCGCTCAGCAAGATAACCCAATAACCCACTGACCTAGAAAGTTTAAAGATGATTGATCCCCAGTCTGTGGTTGAAGTCTCGGAGCCGGAGAACGACTGAGGTTTTGCTGTGGTTTGTTTTGTTTCAATTCTCTCTCTCTCTCTCTCTCTCTGTCTCTGTCTCTCTCCTCTCTCTCTCTCTCTCTCTCTCTCTCTCTCTCCTCTCTCCTCTCTCTCTCTCTCTCTGTGTCAGTCTGTGACAGTGATGGTCTTTGGGATGACAGTATCAAGTAAGTTCGGTCCAGCAACGTGGGTCCAGGGCACGGAAAGGAATTGACGGCCGCACTGGGTCTTTGTCATGACACAAAGCGGTAGAAATCACTTGCAGAAGATGAGATTAGCGTCCTGTGGGCTGGTGGCCTCTTCACGTGTTCCTCACCACAATCTCCGTGGAATCAAGCTGGCAGTATCAGAGTCAGAGCGAGGCTGCTCCGCGGTGCTTGCTGCTTCATTGTCATCGTTGATTCCAGACCGTGATCTTTGTGGTCTGACCTCCCGAAATGGTACCCTGACGCAGGCCACTCCTTTTACATCCAATGTCATCTGTTAAAAGGGTGAAGAAGCTCCGTGGTGTGGCCCATGGCATGTACCACTTACCATGAAATATGTTCGTTTAGAGTGTTGGAACTTGTGTGATGTAAGACACAAACACTTTACAGCAACTCCGTGAAAACCTTGTTCAGAGATGTCCCACCCGATATGATCTTTGAATTTGTGAAAGAGATCAAATGTTTTCATCTGATCTAGGATTTTACGGGAGAAAAGTTTAACAGAATTTCCAGAATGCTTTTAGAGAGTGTGTTTTTAGTCAGTTATGTGGATTTAGGTTTTTTTTTTTTCATTTATAACATGACTTGAGAGTTCATTTCAACGCGGTGACAGCCCTGATATGACCTTTGGAGGTCAGCTGGGCAATAATCAACGTTTCTCTCTCTCTCTCTCCTCTCTCTCTCTCCTCTCTCTCTCTCTCTCTCTCCTCTCTCTCTCTCTCTCCTCTCTCCCCTCTTCTCTCCCCCCCCCCCCCCCAACGCAGGCAGGGGAGGTAAACTGAGGTCCCAGTCACCCGCAGGGCAGTCTCTTTCTGCAGGTGGTTGTTCCTGTGCTGTCCCAGGTGTAAGCCAGTCATAGGATCACAGGGCGGCCTGTCTTTGTACTCCCCTGATGGCCTGTCTTTGTACTCCACTGATGGCCTGTCTTTGTACTCCACTGGTGGCCTGTCTTTGTACACCACTGATGGCCTGTCTTTGTTCTCCACTGACGGCCTGTCTTTGTACTCCACTGATGGCCTATCTTTGTACTCCCCTGATGGCCTGTCTTTGTACTCCACTGATGGCCTGTCTCTGTACTCCTCTAATGGCCTGTCTTTGTACTCCACTGATGGCCTGTCTTTGTACTCCACTGACGGCCTGTCTTTGTACTCCACTGATGGCCTGTCTTTGTACTCCTCTAATGGTCTGTCTTTGTACTCCACTGATGGCCTGTCTTTGTACTCCACTGACGCCTGTCTTTGTACTCCTCTGACGGCCTGTCCTTTGTACTCCACTGACGGCCTGTCTTTGTACTCCACTGACGGTCTGTCTTTGTACTCCACTGACGGCCTGTCTTTGTACTCCACTGATGGCCTGTCTTTTGTACTCACCTGATGGCCTGTCTTTGTACTCCCCCCGATGGCCTGTCTTTGTACTCCACTGATGGCCTGTCTTTGTACTCCCCTGATGGCCTGTCTTTGTTCTCCACTGATGGCCTGTCTTTGTACTCCCCTGATGGCCTGTCTTTGTACTCCACTGATGGCCTGTCTTTGTACTCCCCTGATGGCCTGTCTTTGTACTCCCCTGATGCCTGTCTTTGTACTCCACAAATGGCCTGTCTTTGTACTCCCCTGATGGCCTGTCTTTGTACTCCCCTGATGGCCTGTCTTTGTACTCCACAAATGGCCTGTCTTTGTACTCCACTGATGGCCTGTCTTTGTACTCCCCTGATGGCCTGTCTTTGTACTCCCCTGATGGCCTGTCTTTGTACTCCACTGATGGCCTGTCTTTGTACTCCCCTGATGGCCTGTCTTTGTCCTCCATTGATGGCCTGTCTTTGTCCTCCATTGATGGCCTGTCTTTGTACTCCACTAATGGCCTGTCTTTGTACTCCACAAATGGCCTGTCTTTGTACTCCACACAAATGGCCTGTCTTTGTACTACACTGACGGCCTGTCTTTGTTCTCTATTGATGCCTGTCTTTGTCCTCCACTGATGGCCTGTCTTTGTACTCCACTGATGGCCTGTCTTTGTTCTCCACTGATGGCCTGTCTTTTCTACTCCCCTGATGGCCTGTCTTTGTACTCCACTGATGGCCTGTCTTTGTCCTTCACTGATGGCCTGTCTTTGTCCTTCACTGATGGCCTGTCTTTGTTCTCCACTGATGGCCTGTCTCTGTACTCCACTGATGGCCTGTCTTTGTACTCCACTGATGGCCTGTCTTTGTACTCCACTGATGGCGGGCCTGTCCCACAGTTCCACGACTCTGATGGCGGATCCAAAACTGACAGGCCACAAAGACACTGCGTGCCCCTTCCCTCTGGAAGGGGGGGGGGGGGGGCATAAAGGTCGTCCACCGAAGTAGGACAAACATACAAGCCGACTTTTCTTTCCCGTTCCCGGTCATGCTAGATCCTCAATCCGGTCAGTAAGGCGAAGTCCACAGTCCCGTCGCAGCGACCCCACTGGTTCCCACAGCTTCTCCTGGACCTCAACCGGGGTCTGGACCACGTCTGGCGCCTCAAGGCTTCAAAGGAGGGGCAGGACTATGGGTGCTGGGAGTTGGGAGCCTGTGCCGTCCAAACGCCGGGAGAAACGAAGGCCCGCAAAACGTCCAGACACATCAACCCTCAACCCACGGATACTCAGCTGGACAACTGTGCAGGTCTGCCAGGGAGCTGGGAATCAGAAAGGCCAATGGCATGGTGCCAGACCTGACCTCAGGTGCCCCTCCGTCTCCACCACCGAGATATACAATAGATCTTTATGCCACCCACAAACCCCCTGGACCCCGCCCCCCCCCCCCCCCCCCTCCCCCCTCCCATGAAAAGTTTTCCCCTGGGCCTTTCAGGGCTCATAGATGAACGAAGGTTGCATGGAGTCGTTTAGCAAACGCCCGTAAGCATAAGTCACTGAAGAATGGACAGAAAATGTCACTTTATATTGCTACACTCTAAAAATGCATCAAGATAAGTTTTGTTGCTGTTGTTTTGTACGATGATGCTTGCGGTGTCTTTTTGTTTTAAATTCTTTTTTAATGTCAAACAAATGACAAACAACGTTAACAAAATGCATACACGTCAACATACAAACATTACGTTAACTTAAAAAGGACAGATATATGTGTGTTAACTAGAGAGCAAGGACATAAACAACTGAATCGATATGTGAGGAATACCCAGACATCATAAGAAATATTCTTACAAATAAACAGCCAACCAACCAATCAAAATAA
>JAFLJL010004446.1:15490-22990 GCA_018398815.1 Conus ventricosus
TACCTGCCAACAGCCCCGGACCCAGACCTACCTGTCAACAGCCCCGGACCCAGATCTACCTGCCAACAGCCCCGGACCCAGACCGAGGCCGACCTGCTAACAGCCCCGGACCCAGACTGAGGCCTACCTGCTAACAGCCCCCCCCCCCCCCCGGACCCTGATGACCGAGGCCTGCCTGCTAACAGCCCCTCCCCCCCCCCCCGACCCTGATGACCGAGGCCTACCTGCGGGCGTGGAGACGTTAAGATCGCACAGGATGAACAGCTCGTCCTTGTAGGTGTCCGGGTGGTGGCGGAAGGCGGGGATGAAGGCGGCGTGGCCGTGCTTGTACAGGTAGGCCATGTACACATGGCCCGCCTCCATCTGGTGCGCCGGACACGGGTCAGACAGGTTGCCTGGACACACAGCGGACACGGGTCAGACAGGTTGCCTGGACACACAGCGGGCACAGTGTGATACGACGCCAAGCGTAACAATGCCACAATCTTAAATTAAAAGAAAAAAGCAACCAAAAAACACAAAGAAAAACAAAACAAAAAAATCCACTTTTCGCTAGAGTGCTGACGCAGCCTGTTCTTTTTAGAAAATAATTGCCACCTGTTTTGTGATAAGTGCATTGAAAATGTAACAATTGTTACAATTTAATGAATTTTGCACACACACACACACACACACACACACACACACACACACACACACACACACACACACACTGTAACATTTTCTTTCAGCAGCAAAAGAAACCAAAATTTGTAATGTTGTCACATTTTTCGTGGAGAGCTGCATTGTGACATTTCACGGATTATCGAGGATGGGTTCAAATCTGGTCAGCCCCAGTGTGGTGATCACACTGCAGCACGTTCCACATTGAAGCTGCAGTTCTGCCACACTTGGCATGATGCTGTGGTAACAGTGATAACTCTTTATTGTAGTGCCCCACCTGGCATGATGCTGTGGTAACAGTGATAACCCTTTATTGTATTGCCTCACTTCACATGATGCCGTGGTAACTGTGATAACCATTTATTGTAGTGCCCCACTTGGCATGATGCTGTGGTAACAGTGATAACTCTTTATTGTAGTGCCTCACTTCACATGATGCTGTGGTAACAGTGATAACTCTTTATTGTAGTGCCCCACTTGGCATGATGCTGTGGTAACAGTGATAACTCTTTATTGTAGTGCCCCACTTCACATGATGCTGTGGTAACAGTGATAACTCTTTATTGTAGTGCCTCACTTCACATGATGCTGTGGTAACAGTGATAACTCTTTATTGTAGTGCCTCACTTCACATGATGCTGTGGTAACAGTGATAACTCTTTATTGTAGTGCCCCACTTGGCATGATGCTGTGGTAACAGTGATAACTCTTTATTGTAGTGCCCCACTTCACATGATGCTGTGGTAACAGTGATAACTCTTATTGTAGTGCCTCACTTCACATGATGCTGTGGTAACAGTGATAACTCTTTATTGTAGTGCCTCACTTCACATGATGCTGTGGTAACAGTGATAACTCTTTATTGTAGTGCCCCACTTGGCATGATGCTGTGGTAACAGTGATAACTCTATTGTAGTGCCCCACTTGGCATGATGCTGTGGTAACAGTGATAACTTTTTATTGTAGTGCCTCACTTCACATGATGCCATGGTAACAGTGATAACTCTATTGTAGTGCCCCACTTGGCATGATGCTGTGGTAACAGTGATAACTCTTTATTGTAGTGCCCCACTTCACATGATGCTGTGGTAACAGTGATAACTCTTTATTGTAGTGCCTCACTTGGCATGATGCTGTGGTAACAGTGATAACTCTTTATTGTAGGACGAAAAAAAACGTCGTAGGTGTCCAACTGCAATCATTTTTCGCTTTGCTTCGGAAACGAGGAGGGTCCAAGCATTAACATTGGGATGCTCGGACAGCTTCAAATTTGCAAACCCTTCATGGATCCCGGTTTTTACCAACCTAGCCCCTTTGCCTTGGCTGATTCAAAAAGTGAATGTAGCCCTTCACCTTTTTAGTCTTCCCTTGGCATGACGTGAGTGAACTTTAAGTTTTATTATGGAATGGATTTTCCAGGGAAAAAAATACAAACGCAAAGCCCCCGAACTGTTTTGAGGGACGATGAAAATGCATTCCAAAGAAAAGGGGGAAAAACCGAACCCTTGGCCAACAAAAAAGAAGAGTTTTTTAACCATAAAAACCTGGCCCCGGCCCCCCAATGAAAAAAATTAAAGGGGGCCTTGGTCGTATTTTTTCCCCTTTTTGTAAAACGTGGGGAAAGGCGATATGAACATCCGGTTTGGGAATTGGGTTGGGTACTGTAAGGTTTCTAGAAGTTCGTTTTGTGATTTTTCTGCCCAAAAATCTTTAAGGTTTTTGCCCACCCAGGCGGCGAAAAAAAAAAAATGTTCACTGCTCTTTGGTTTTTGCTAACCCCCGTAGTGGTTTTATGTAATGTTGGAAATGTAAGGAGGAAATTAAAAAGGGTTTCCCCTTGGAAAAGGGGTTGAGGATAAAAAAGGAATGGCCAAAAAGAAAGGAATTTTGGCCCTTTTCCCCAAAAAAGGGGGAGCAAAGGGGGAAACAAACCCCAGGAGAGAGGGAAAGCGGGGGAAAGGGGGGAGGGATGACAACGAGGGTCCAGGGGGGTAAAGAAAGTGGTTTTTTGGAAAAAGAAGGAAAGAGGGAGTCTTGGATTGGAAGAAACCCCTGGGAGGGCTATTGGGGGCCCGAGGGGGGATTGGGGGTTTTAAGAAAACAAAAACCCCCGAAGGGGGGAACCCAGGGAGGGGGGTTTTTGAAATCAATTTAAGGGGGGGGGAAAATCTATTTTGGGAAGAGCAAGGGGGAAAAAGGGGTCGGGGAACTGGGGGTTTTAAAAGGGTACAAGGCACCCCAAAGGGGGAATTTTGTTTTCCCCCCCAAAAATGGGGGGGTGGGGGAAAAACCCCCGGGGGGGAAAAGGCGGGGGAAGAAAAAAAAAAAAAAAAAAAAAAAAAAAAAAAAAAAAAGGGAAGGAAGAAAAAAAAAAAAAAAAAAAAAAAAAAAAAAAAAAAAAGGGAAAAAAAAAAAAAAAAAAAAAAAAAATTAAAAAAAAAAAATTTTAAAAAAAAAAAATAAAGCTTTTTTTATAACCCAGGATTGGAAGAAATTCTTTTTTGTTTGATATTTCTTGTGTGGTTTTGATGTTCATGTTTTAATTTAAAAGTAGCATAGAAATTGTATTTCTTTTTCTGTTGGTTGGAGAGAGACGAATGGTGAATCCTTCCAGGAGAGGCGAATGTTTGATGGGGCATGATGTGTTTTAGGGTGTAGAGTGCAAAGAAAACCCTTGGGTTTTTTTCCTGACAAATGAAAATCAATAAGTGCATTTAAAGCAATCCCTCACGTTTTCCCCCCTCCGGAAAAAGTGGCGACCCCTGGGTTGCATGGCCCAAATAGTTTGGGGCGGGAAAAAAAAGTAATCTGGTAGTACTGGGGGGGGGGCCCCACTAAAGGCAATTTTAATTAGTCTTCTAATTTTTTTCCTTTGTTTTTTGGGTGCTGATATTGCTTTGTGTAGGTGGTTTTATTAATAAAAGGGTGTTATAGAAACGAAGAACGAGGTTTAGTTTAACTTCAAGAATGGGGTTTAAGATTAAGGCTCCTTTGTTTTAGAACACTACCACGGTTAGTGTATCTAACGTTTAGTAAAGTTTTTTTTTTTGGGTTATAAGGTAATGTTTTAGTGGTGCTAAAACGACAAAAATGGCTGAAGAAAGTTTTACCCCCTTTGGAAACGATGTTTTTAGGGGAAAAATGGATTACGGAGATGAGCTGCGTAATTCATTGAAATCAGCGAAGACAGGAGAGATAAAAGGGTGAAAGAGGAAGAAAAAAAGGGAGTATGGGGAAAAACCCCTGCGTCAAGGCTAAGCAGATGCAGAGAGTTGAGGAGGGCTAGAGCAGAAGGGGAAATCAGAGATTCTAGCAAAAAAATTTGAGTTGGAAAAATAAAGTCTGAAAATCGCAGTGAAAGGGACACCAGTTCTATCTAGGCGCGACTAATTTGCGCCCGAGATTTAAATCCCATGTTAAGAAGAAATATTCGATCGATGCCTTTCAGTCTTTGAATCAGTTGCCGAGCACAGGGGGGCCCCCGAGATGATGGGAAATAAACCGTTGCCTTGTTGACGGTTCGTGCTTTACACACTGTTTCCCCCCTCCCCAAAGGTTTTTTCAGAGGATTTTGAAAGGTGAAACAAGCAGTATAAAGGCATAGTTTGATAAAGAAGGTTTTGGCGTAATTTTCGCGAGGCGGAACGAAAGGGGAGACTACAACAGTTTGGTGTTAGATGGTACTATTTCAAAGGGTAGAATTAGGGAGTAACATGTTTTCGAAGGCCTCAGAACTTGTGATAAAGGAAAGAATTTTGAGGGGTTGGGGGAGGGGCCCTTAAACCCAATTAAGGAAAAATGTGCAACCAAAAATTAGCTGAAGTATCGGAAAATGAGATTCCGGGAAGCGAGACGTGATTTGCCTGAAAAAAAGGGAAAAGAGAAGCATATTCAAGGATAGCAGGGCAGCACAGATACTAAGGTCAGGGCACCCCTAGGGACGGCGTCACTGAGCAAACAAGGGTGAAAACCATACCCAGGGGGCTGGGAAATGGCGTCCCTTTTTCTGTGCGATAAGACAGGCCTTGGTAGAGTGCCGTTTTGGGCCCCCAGAAAGCAGCAGCAATGGGGGGCCCCAAGTGAGAGACGGGTAGAAAAGATGGAAAAAGAGACGTGTTTTTTTGTCTGGATTGTGCTGTTTTTTCCCAGTTCGGGGCGATAACAGGATGTGCACAAAGGAGGGGGGGGCAATGGGTTAATGTTTAGAGTTGGGGCATGGCGAAAGGGTGAAAGGAGCCCCGGGTTGCAAAGGGACAATTAAAGGGTTTTAAAACCAGAGGTGTAGCAAATGGGGAAACGTGCAAATCCAAAACCCCCAGGTGTTTTATTGTACACCTTTTTTATGGGGAAGTGTAAGGCTTTGGTGTTCCCAAAACGTTTTTTGGTAATTGGGAACATTCCCGGCGCACGTGGGTACGAAACCCAGACGTACTTCTGTGTCGAAAAAAGAGAAAAAGGAACCCCGTAGGGAAAAGGCCCCCCCGACAGTAAAAATCAGAAAGATGGGCGTGTCCGGAGATAACCCCCCTACTTACAAACAGAACAAAAGGGACACGTCAGAAAAGGTTGGGGTTTTTCCACGAGGGCAGGGGAAAAAAGTTAAAGAGGGGACAATCGGGTTCGAGTTAGACAACGGCATATTGTACCCAATTTTATCATTTGGTTTGGGAAAAAAGAAGACAGGTTGTCGTTCCAGGCAAAGCAGAAAGGCGGTTGTCCAGAAACAGTGCGTCAGCCTGGGGGCCCTCTAGGGAGAAGGCCACACAAAAGGTTATGAGAAGAGTCTGCGGCCCCGGGACCTTGGGGAGTCACGCTTTCTGTGCAAATGCGACTTTCCGGGGGGGGGGGAGCAAGGTGTGGGTACAGAAAGGGGGATCAGCTGGTCTTACCAAAAAGTTTGGGAAATAAATTGGTCGGTCGAGAAGTATGTGGGTGGGGTGTCTTTTGCGTGTGCGTATGCTGACGTGGGTAGTTGGGCACGTTTATGAAGGAAGGGGAGGATTTTCCCAAAAACATAATGTTTTTCTTTATTGGCCACACGATTTGAGTGGGGGGATATAGATTAGTTGATATTTTTTTGGATGTGTGATGTATTGATTTTTCTCTAATTTTTGTTGCAAGACAAAATTTTTGCGTGCGTTCTTTGGGTAAGTAGGCTTTTGAGAGGCCCATTTAGATGGTTTAATGGGAAAATTTGAGAGTTTTATCTCCTTGAATGTTAAGTTTTAGCCAAAGAGGGCATTGTCTTCGAGTGGGGGGAATTGTAAGGGGGTGAAAAATCTCCCAAAAAGGGGTTAGAATTTTGGGGGCAAAGGGAGTTGTACTAGTATAAAAAAGGTAATAGCCCAATTTAGGTAAGGCCCAATTA
Organism: Conus ventricosus; assembly: GCA_018398815.1. NCBI lineage: Eukaryota > Metazoa > Mollusca > Gastropoda > Neogastropoda > Conidae > Conus > Conus ventricosus. Next base: position 21,522 of record JAFLJL010004446.1, read on the forward strand.
ACCAGGGTACCCTTTCCCCAAGCACCGGCCCCAAGTGTGAAGGAGGCGAAATGGCCCGATGACGATGAATAGGAGAGAGTTTTTGGCGCCCGGTGGCGAAGGGGGGGGGGGATTAAAAAAATACGACCCCGGGGCCCAAATGAGGGTAAAAGCCTTTGGGGGATGTTTTTTAAACAGCAAGTGAAGGAGGGGTTTTGGGTTCATTCGGATGGTTTTTTGCCGTGGGTCACTTGGGTTGGGTTTATTGTAGGTGGGGGATGTGGTGGAGGTTTGGGGGTTGCCCCTTTAAGTAATACGTGTTAAAGGGCCCCCGAGTTGGCGGGAATTTTCGTGCCCTTGGTGTATGTGTGGTTTGCTAATCAAATTTGGTAGGGGTGTTTGGGGAAATGCGAGTGTGGGGAATGTAGCGAATGGAAATTAGGGTATGTGAACAGGGGTTGAGAACAGGGGAAAAGGCTGGCCCCAAGGGGAATCCCTTTTTTTCCCTTATAAAACTGAGGGGAAAACGGAGAGGAGAAAACACAGGAGGGGAGGAGAAGGCAGAGGAAGAGAGAGGGAAGGGGTGGAGGAAAAGGAAAAGGGGCGAAGGGGAAGTGGTCTGGGAGAGAGAAGAAAGCTAAAATCTTAGGGTTGAAACAAACTGGAAAAGAAGAAAAAAATAAGTTTGAAGCCCAGGTGGGTAAGACAGCAAATGACATTGAACCCAGAGGGGGGTGAAAGATACGAAAAAGAAAAATTTAGTGAGATCCCCAAAAGACCCCGAAGACCCCCTCCTGAAATGGAGCAGCCCAAACCCGGGCTCACATCAAGCAGTGGAAGAGACTTGAAGAAAATTTTTAAGAACTGTGGTGTGGTGTGAAGGTGGTTTTGTGTGTGTGAAAACCTGGCCCGGAAAAAAGCATTTTTTTTAACCCGGGGTTGGAAGTATTTATCTTTTATGTTCTGATATTTCATTGTGTTATTTGATTGTTCAGATTATTATAAGTGCATAGAATTGTATTTCTTATTCTCAGTTGTGTTTTGGGGAAGGGGAATGCGTGACATCCCATTCCAGAGAGGGCGAATTTTGATGGGGGGAAGAGTGTGCATAGCGGGGATGAGGCAAAAAAATTGGTTTTAATCCCGACTAATATAATCAACTAAGTGCACTTAAGCAATACCCCAAAGATTTTCCCCCGCCTGGCAGAAAACCAAAAACTGTATGACAACAGGCTCTTTGGCATGATTGAACGTAGTGAAACCAAAAATGTATGCAAAATGGCCTTTTGGATTAATAAAGAGTGAAAACCAAACGTATGAAAATGGCCCCTTTTGGGTGATACATGAATAGTGAAACCAAAAACTGTGATGAAAGATGGGCCCCTTTTTGGGATGATACAACACGAGGAAACAAAAATGATGACAACATGGGGCCCCTTTGGCATGATACATAAAGTATGAAACCAACAATGTATGAAAACATGGCCTCT
>JAFLJL010004446.1:25490-27990 GCA_018398815.1 Conus ventricosus
TGTGTGTGTGTGGGGGGGGGGGGGGGGGGGGGGGGGGGGGGGGAGGGAGGGGAGGGAGGGAGAGAGGCGGGGGAGGCATGTGGGGGGGGGGGGGGGTAGTCAGGAGGCGTTTGATTGAATGTTCCAGTTTTTTGCGTCTGCACTGACATCCGACTCCGCACTATTTTGTTGGTGTGTATTATAACACAAAGTCCGACTTCATTTCCCACTTCCCATTGCCATAGTAACGGACTGTTCCATTCACTTTCTGGGTTTTTCTTTTTCCACGAGTTTTCTATAGTTTTGACGGGGATAGTAACTTATTTTGATTGGTTGGTTGGCTGTTTATTTGTAAGAATATTTCTTATGATGTCTGGGTATTCCTCACATATCGATTCAGTTGTTTATGTCCTTGCTCCTCTAGTTAACACACATATATCTGTCCTTTTTAAGTTAACGTAATGTTTGTATGTTGACGTGTATGCATTTTGTTAACGTTGTTTGTCATTTGTTTGACATTAAAAAAGAATTAAAACAAAAAGACACCGCAAGCATCATCGTACAAAACAACAGCAACAAAACTTATCTTGATGCATTTTTAGAGTGTAGCAATATAAAGTGACATTTTCTGTCCCATTCTTCAGTGACTTATGCTTACGGGCGTTTGCTAAACGACTCCATGCAACCTTCGTTCATCTATGAGCCCTGAAAGGCCCAGGGGAAAACTTTTCATGGGAGGGGGGAGGGGGGGGGGGGGGGGGGGGGGGGGGTCCAGGGGGTTTGTGGGTGGCATAAAGATCTATTGTATATCTCGGTGGTGGAGACGGAGGGGCACCTGAGGTCAGGTCTGGCACCATGCCATTGGCCTTTCTGATTCCCAGCATCCCTGGCAGACCTGCACAGTTGTCCAGCTGAGATACCGTGGGTTGAGGGTTGATGTGTCTGGACGTTTTGCGGGCCTTCGTTTCTCCCGGCGTTTGGACGGCACAGGCTCCCAACTCCCAGCACCCATAGTCCTGCCCCTCCTTTGAAGCCTTGAGGCGCCAGACGTGGTCCAGACCCCCGGTTGAGGTCCAGGAGAAGCTGTGGGAACCAGTGGGGTCGCTGCGACGGACTGTGGACTTCGCCTTACTGACCGGATTGAGGATCTAGCATGACCGGGAACGGGAAAGAAAAGTCGGCTTGTATGTTTGTCCTACTTCGGTGGACGACCTTTATGCCCCCCCCCCCCCCCCTTCCAGAGGGAAGGGGGCACGCAGTGTCTTTGTGGCCTGTCAGTTTTGGATCCGCCATCAGAGTCGTGGAACTGTGGGACAGGCCCGCCATCAGTGGAGTACAAAGACAGGCCATCAGTGGAGTACAAAGACAGGCCATCAGTGGAGTACAGAGACAGGCCATCAGTGGAGAACAAAGACAGGCCATCATGAAGGACAAAGACAGGCCATCAGTGAAGACAAAGACAGGCCATCAGTGGAGTACAAAGACAGGCCATCAGGGGAGTAGAAAAGACAGGCCATCAGTGGAGAACAAAGACAGGCCATCAGTGGAGTACAAAGACAGGCCATCAGTGGAGGACAAAAGACAGGCCATCAATAGAGAACAAAGACAGGCCGTCAGTGTAGTACAAAGACAGGCCATTTGTGGAGTACAAAGACAGGCCATTTGTGGAGTACAAAGACAGGCCATTAGTGGAGTACAAAGACAGGCCATCAATGGAGGACAAAGACAGGCCATCAATGGAGGACAAAGACAGGCCATCAGGGGAGTACAAAGACAGGCCATCAGTGGAGTACAAAGACAGGCCATCAGGGGAGTACAAAGACAGGCCATCAGGGGAGTACAAAGACAGGCCATCAGTGGAGTACAAAGACAGGCCATTTGTGGAGTACAAAGACAGGCCATCAGGGGAGTACAAAGACAGGCCATCAGGGGAGTACAAAGACAGGCCATTTGTGGAGTACAAAGACAGGCCATCAGGGGAGTACAAAGACAGGCCATCGGGGGAGTACAAAGACGGGCCCCATCAGTGGAGTACAAAGACAGGCCATCAGGGAGTACAAAGACAGGCCATCAGTGGAAACAAAGACAGGCCATCAGGGGAGTACAAAGACAGGCCATCAGTGGAGTACAAAGACAGGCCATCAGGGAGTACAAAGACAGGCCATCAGGTGAGTACAAAGACAGGCCATCAGTGGAGTACAAAGACGGGCCCGTCAGTGGAGTACAAAGACAGACCGTCAGTGGAGTACAAAGACAGGCCGTCAGTGGAGTACAAGACAGGCCGTCAGAGGAGTACAAAGACAGGCCGTCAGTGGAGTACAAAGACAGGCCATCAGTGGAGTACAAAGACAGCCCATTAGAGGAGTACAAAGACAGGCCATCAGTGGAGTACAAAGACAGGCCTCAGGGAGTACAAAGACAGGCCATCAGTGGAGTACAAAGACAGGCCATTAGAGGAGTACAGAGACAGGCCATCAGTGGAGTACAAAGACAGGCCATCATGGGAGTACAAAGATAGGCC